>QNGE01006018.1:7953-23846 GCA_008508345.1 Paragonimus westermani | reverse complement strand
ACCACTCAATATGTATGTATCTTTTACCACCCATTTATTGCATCAAAATTATCAATCAGTTGCATTTTACTGCTTCCGCTTTGGTCACCTGACTGACTGTTTCAAATATTTCTAGATTGATTTCGCCTAGCTGCTTGCCCCTTAACTATATAAAGTGTATGTTAATTTCGCAAAAGTAACCGATGAGATGCGAACGAAATGTCATTGCGCAAGACATCTTACATGCTACTATTGGCTTTTTACAAATAACATAGTCCACACACCTTCCTTAGAAAGTGTTATGCTCAACAATCCCACGGAGTGTAGTTCTCTTTAACAATGCCATTGGGAGACCTGTTAACGATTAACCTAACGGTGATCCCATCGCAAAATCATCCTTCTGACGGTATCTTCTTCCATCAATCTGTGCACAAGTTAATATCAGCTGTTTGAGTGTCCTCGGGTAAGCCAACAATTAAAACTTCGAAATAAATATACCCTCAAAGTTGATAAACGGTTTCTACAAGTGGTAAGTACGTGAACACTGAACATAAGTCCAGGGAAACACCTTGTTTTCCACATTCAATGATTGAATGAAATCGACAAGCTCAAACATATCTTTTAACGAATGCACTGGGATGTCCTTCCGTTCGCTTAACATTCATGTCGAAACAATACGTTATGTAATTATCCCGAAGATGAATTTCCGAAAAGGAAATGTTCGCTAAACCATCTTTACATTCGAAAGTGAAAATTGTTAGGGAAAATGAGGAAGTGGAATCAGCTGAATCCGTATCGGTTCAAGTAAAGTTCAGCTATAAATAAGAATCCAAAAATGTGAAATGTGTTGAGGATTGAACGGTATAATGGTGTGAACAGTGAAAGAGGGCGATCGTGAAACCACCGAAGTCAATATGATGCAGCAAATGAAGGCACACACAGTTGGTTCTCGAAAGCCAGCGCGAATAATCTACTTGTAACAGAAAATCGATTCAAGAAGAAACCGTACGAAGTTGCAGAAGAACGAAGAACTGAGATATCTGTTGCCGGCACCCGTTAGCTATCCAAATTTTAAAAACAACGCGATATTGGATCACGCTCGCTCGCTAGTGTTTTACAGGTTGTTGTTCGTAAATAGATAGGCAGGCCGCGAAAATTGGCAACACCATGTTCATTCGTAAATGTCTCTGATTGCGAAGAAAATGCATTGTTACGAAAAAATTGCCGAAGAGGAACTCGGTTACAAAAACAGGAAAGTGCCACGAAATAAGGGGTTCAAATGAAAGGCCAACGGTGCTGTAGTGTTACGGGCGGAAGAAAGGAACTTAAGTTGGAAGAAAAGAGCACATATTCTCGTCGCTTCACAGCTAACGATCGTCCAACAATGACGCGCGAACTGATGGACGTCTGACTGAAAAGCATCAAAAACAATGTGAACAAAGAAGCTAACTGGAAAGTCTATGCCAGTCCGACAGCTAAGATCAATTGTGAACGACGTTCAATTTACATAAAAGAGCAAATTCCCCTACTACTCATGAGTAACATGTTTGTTTCCTTTTAACGAGGATTTCCTTTGTAAACATTTTGAAAGCTATCTGGTGGGCCAACAAGTCCAAACCCTCATGTGAAAACCGTACTAACGACTGCATCCATGACACCATAACAAACATGATCCAATTCTACCTAAACGTTCATCCACGTTCACTTGCCAGCAAAGCTCAGAATGTGCAACCACCTTGAGGGAAGATAGCTTAATCGGTGCACCCAAAATAAGATATTCGCATTTAATCGAAAACAAAAAACCGCATTAAACTCACAGAGTAATGCGCTGAATATGGCTTTGAAAAGCATACGTCCTAGTGACGTATCCTCACAAGACCGAAACTCCAGTCCAGCGCTTCTATTCGAAAAAGACCATCAGAACAGTTAATCTGAATGCAAAAGCTGTGGTCAGAGGCAAGCAGTGTTCAATTCATATAGGAGTAATCCTCGACTATTTATTAAAAACACAGAATAGACGAATTCCTGTCCGTTTCAAACTACAGACATGCAGCCAGTTGTAAACTGACTGTCTTCGTAAGCACTTTGGATTCATTATTAGCACTGGTGATAGCAGCACGAATTTGACGGTAAAAGTCAGTGATAACAAACAATGGTCCATTCCCCTTCAACGGCCGTTACCTTGACAGCTTCATCCAATTTCCTAGCCGCAGTGAAAGCCGGCGGGTCTTGCTCTTCCTCGTAATCTACCGTGAAGAAATCTTCAATGGTGAGCGCCGAGGTGGGCGTGCGACCAAATTCTTCAAGCCGTTTACGTGCCGTTTGCTGACTTATCCGGGCTACAAAGAAATCAGAAGTACGCACTAGTTAACGCAGCTAAACGAAAGTTAAACAAACGGTAGAGTAGGACAGATCATTCCATGAGGTATCCCGATTTGAACCCTAACTCATGTGATAATAATCGACAACTTATCAGCCCCAGTGCAAAATGGACATCTGTGATGCTGTTCTACTTTGTTACAAGCCATATAAAACAAGTATCTAGACACCAGTACAACATAAAATTGAACAATGCATGTAGAAAGTAAATGGCTGGGTCTTAGTGTATGGTACTTTTATGGTGGTGAATTGCAAGCTGGTGTGTTGAGAAGGTAATGAGAGAAAGGATTTGTATCGGTTTCATACTGTGCGCGATTCTTTACTACAAGCTGTAGAGACTGTTGCCGCCTTTCCCCTCTTTCGTTGCCTAAAAGCGTCCACAAAGACAGCTGAAGACGGTACACGCAAACAGATTAAACAAAATTCACGCCATCGACTACAGTCGGTGGCCCTATATTTCAGTTTCCAGCCAACGACACTCAGCCGAGAAACCCGGCAGAGCTAGTGTGAACGAAACTGGATGTCAGCTTTTTAAACATCATCGCCAAGTCATGGGATGTACGCCGTGTTAACTGTTTCACAGAAAGTTTGCGTACAACGTGCCCCAGCTATCCTGGCTGATGGAGCGAGGCTACTTATTCCCAACAAACGCCGCCACATGTCATTACTGTTCACAGTGTTGTCACCTGCAGCAGGCAAGTAACACGTAACTTACAGATATTCTCGACGTGGAGCCGCCATGTCTGACAATTGTAAAGCGACGTCGTGCATTCAATCGCGTTATATACTGAGCCTAATAATCAGAGGCAGATGTCACTCAGGCACCAGAGGTGCTTCAGACTAGCAGAGCTGAATTGAGCTTTAGTGATGTATAAAGACCATTTATACAGCACCGTCAGCTGTCACACAACACCCGACGAAATGAAACATCTGTTACCACTCAGACTGAGTTCAAGCACACGTATTTACCAAACTTACACATTGACGACACAAAGCGCACACCATGTCGTGGTCCTTCAAGGACCGGGCGGTAGAGTGTTTGAGATTCCCTGTGTGCCGACAGTAAGCAAGGGGCCGACATAGTCTAACTCTACGTTGCTGTTTCCAAGAAGTACCAAGCCACTATTGGTGACGTGCGGGACACATCCGATTGCAAATTTGGGAAGAAGAGGAGGATAACCTTATCGAGATGAGGAGCGGTTGCCACGAATTTTAACATTGGGGCCTCACAGTACGGTTCTGTCGGGAGAATCAAAAGCCATACTGAAACCCACGAACACGACTGCTGATTGCCACTGGTACAAACGACAATGCTCCGGCAGCTGATGAAGGGTAAAGATCTGAGCAATACAACTACTTTCGGCTTGCTTCTTGCACCACTGCTCCTCATACTTTCCATACAAGCTGCAGAGCACAATGGACTCTAACAGCCCGGATGTGATTGAGATCAGCTTGATTCCTCAGTGGTTGGTGTGCGCACAGTATCTGGTTTTCTTAAGAAAGGGTGCGACTAACGATCCATACCAGGACGAAAAAGCGTACTTGGTACTTTAAACTGTGGTGAGCAACGAGCATATGACCACCATCGTTAGAAAAAAACCGGAGGCAGTTCATCCGAGCTGCGCGACTTGGATCTTTTGTTAGATCTTAGTTGATGTGGGAGATCCCACTGGCACAAAATCACAAAGCACAACTAGGCCAATAGTTAGGGGTAGCCGAACATAGGAGACCAGCTGAATAACGAGTGGGAATGCCCTGCCGAGAATTCCATGCGCCTTGCGGGTTATACAATGAGGAGCCATCTGCTCCGAGGATCATTCTACTGACGCTGGGTCTCTTGGCGCAGGTGACCCGGGCGAATTAAAATAACGAAAGAGGAGTTCCAGGAGCAGTCGCTAACTCTATTTCGGCAGTGTGTTCGAATCGTCAGTTATTGAGCTGCCTACAAAAGCTTTTAAAAGTTCGCGCTTTCTGGTATTCGCTGCCAGCTAGAATTAACCGAGGTGTGATAAGAATACTGGGGGGTGTACGGAAGCCCAATAATTTATAGAGCGATAAGTCCACCCGTAATAAATGGAACTAGCCACACGGGGAGTTCGTTGCAGGTGTATCAACCGCTGTTCTAAGCAACACAATGAGGTAGAGAATGGTCTACTGGTAGGTTCGGTTTATTAGCTGGCTGGTACAGCTGGACCAGGAAGCTTGTTCAGGTCTAGCCATTTAACATTCCTTCGAGAGGCACCATCGAGACATAGACATGATGGCATAGAGTGACAGACGACCATAGACAAGGCGGACCGGAGAGTATGAGGAACAGCTTGGCATGCAACCTTCCAACCAGTATCCGAATGACATGTATTCAATTGAGACCCGCGCCCGTGTGGGTGTCAGGTGACGAGATGACTTTAGGGAAGAGCAGACGATGGTTTTGGTGCACACCCAACATTCTTTCCTCGTTCGAGTGAAAACTGCTGGGAATGAATGAGCTTATTAAACAAGCCAACACTGGATAGCAAACGACCTGAACTGCTGATGAGTCACTTTGACCATTTGGTATGGCACACTCAGTGCACAAAATAATGAAGTTCGCCAAAGCATGACTCATATGTGCATCATCCTCCAGTAAGCAGAATACCTTCTGTAGGCAAATACGCTGAAGATGCTGCTATGGTCTGTATCGCCACGAACAGCGAATGAGCCATAAGTAACCAATAAGAAATATCACGAATAGTAGTGTTCTAGGAGTAAAACACGAAAATTACAATTTTCAAGTTGACCATCACTCACATTTAATCGCAGCGTTCGCATTCAGATAGACTTTCCAGCCAGCCTCTTTCAAAAAGAAGCATTAGACTCGAGTTTCGCTCTCATTAGAGCTCATCAGTAGTGCATATCCTTGCCACGGCCGGGATTTGAACTCCGGTCATTCCAATCATGAGGCAACCGTGTTAATCACTGCGCCATTGACCTCACATTAGGCACGACTGAATTATCAAATCTGAACGCTCAACCACTCTCGCTTGTGAGCAATGATCAGGTTGCCCGATCGTCTCGAGAGGAGACACAGTTACTGCCTGTTAAGTCCAATCCATAACCCCGCGATTAGGACTTCCGAGACAGGTCGAGATCATTGAACTCATTAAACCTGCAAGGCGATATTCTCTAGATTACTGATGAGTAGTCGGGGATTTGGTTTGGCTGGCTGGAAAGTCTATCTGAATGCGAAGGCTGCGATCAAATGTAAGTGATGGTCAACTTGAAAATAAACCCAATCCCCGACTACTCATCAGTAATCTAAAGAAAACTACAATGTCCAAACGCTATACTAAATCGGCATAAAACTGTAGGTTTTGAAAACATTTAGATTATTCAACATGCGGGTCCGCCGTATATATTGGTGGTCCACCTTCCAGCGACTTCGTGGAAAAAAACAGATCACACCTAATGTTCGAGGTAAAACCATTTTCGTCAGTACCTTGAAAATCTTAATAACCTTATATCACGTAACACAATTCAATAAGGGATACGCGTGTTAAATTTCGCTTTACTGTTCTCCTGAGCACACAGCAGTTCAACGATAACGAGGCCGATTATCAACCATGGGAACACGGACACGAGCTCCCATTAGCATGATTGTTCACGTTAAGGTTATGATGGCCTCAGAGTATCCAGATCACATATAGCCCGACACATGGCAGCAAACGCTTTGTGATGTAAAGATGGAAAACCATTAACTTACTTTTATCAATGTTGACATGGTCAAAATGGCATTGCTGTGCACAATTCATAGTTGAAACAATAAAGTAATGAGGTATTAAAAAGTCAAAGTGAAATGAAACAGTAACGCACCGATTCTTGCGACGTCCTCCTCGTTTCGATTGAATTCGTGGATGCGTGAGGCCACTAGTAAAGCAGCTGCTGCCAGCCCACTTGGTCTACGTCCAGTAGTGAGCCAGTCTTTCTTCATTCGTTGCAACAGCCGCATTGCTGTAGTAGCCACCACCGGAGTCTTCTCACCAAACTCCAACTGGCTCGCAAAACGTTCAATGTACAGACACGGATCTGACAAACGAACACGACAACATGGCAAATGTCCATCAAGGTCATGAGGAGAGACCATCAGACACGAGTGAAAAATAAAGCAGAAATAGACATTTGAGTGGGCGGTATCAACTAATAGGCGCAATAGGTGACTGGATCCTTCCTGGAAATAGAGGAAAGCAACACATGTCATAACAAACAAACCCCAGTGCGATGAAGGTAACTGTAACTCGCAAATTGATGTGAATACCTAGGAGAGTATGGAACAACAACCTGTAGCGAAGCTGCGACCTTGTGAGCACTTTTGATTAATCAGACCGAATGCACCATGCCTAGCAATAAACCCGTATTGCACAAAACAGTGATCTCGACTTCAAGAAAGCTGGAACGTGCTCACTATCATAACTGATAAGTTGGAGCCAACATATTTGAATGGTGGCCGGGGTCAATGTCCAACTGCTCCGGTCTAATCGAAAACAATTGCCAACAGGCTAGAAGGAACTCGGAAGCTCCACTTCACTGATAGAACCCAATCGATGGATTTCAGTCGAGAATCGTTGGATGCAACTAACAGAATATCTGTCACCGGTGTATGCTCGTCAATGGTGTTAATCAGCACAGTGTCATAAAACGAAATGAACGACTTATGCATTGAAATTATCGATAACCCTGAGGGTCTCGGAAAATCGTAAAATGAGGGCGTGGAACAATCACAGAAATTAGTGCAGTACGATTGGCAACATGGATGGATACAGATCAGCCGTGCGAAATAGCGTCCGATTACTGTACATTTTCACACACCATGTATCCAGTATCCGGCAATAAACAGCTTACTACAACAAACATTTTTTAAGACACATGATCGTCCCTGACAGGATGGTAAGATCAGATTTGTTAATTTGGTCACGTCCATTCTTCATTTCACGCTTTCTGATCATACGCGACATTGTTAGATAAATCCTAAGGAAAGTTTTGGTCACCCACTCTGTTTGAAACATATACACATGAGGTCTATCTGACAGTTCTTGTGTTCCACGTATTTAATTCAGGCAGACCAAATAGATTATAAATATGTGGGGTTTCAACGAGCTCAGTTCAGTCTGCATTTAACCAGATAAAGTTTCGATGAGTGGATTAAAAAGTCGATTCAGCTTGACCATTGCTCATTCCAACCGGGTGGATTCGAACATGAACAGACACTGGTAGTTGCCGTATGTGACTCGTCAAATGATAGGATACAAAACTTATTGTGTCCGCACTTCAGTCAGTTTTTTAACGACTGTACATTGTTAATCATTGTCTTACACCTATCTGAAACAGTACAGATTTCCAAATGCAAATCGTGCTCACTAGCATTGTGACTCATGGCGCCGTTAATTCCAACCATAATAAGCCCAAGGACAGAGTAAAAAGTGTACAAAAACAGAAACAAGTATAACATATCAAATTTGATCTACCTGGACCGCTTCCCCACTTGAAACCATCGAGAACAGGAAAACTGGACACAGAACAATCAACAATTACATTAATACAACCACACCAACAACAAAGACGCTGTCACATATGAAAGCTCGCGACATGGATGATCAAACTGCTCCCGATAAGACAGACAGCACTTCCCAAAGCAATCACAGTCACGTCGATGCCTGGGTGTTGTGGGTTACTCTCCTACCATTAACCAGCGAAGTGAACAATGCGTCGTGCAGCAGAGGCATCCCCACTAGGACACTCTCATCAGTACGGTTGTCGGTTACAATGCTTAGGTACACTTAAATATATGCCAATAGTCTATGACAAAACTCGCATGGCTATCCCGGCTTGGTAAGAAAAATCGAAAGACCGCACACTACTTGTTGCGTCAATGGATAGTTTCTAGGCCGGACAGCAGGATCCAGCATATAAATCCATGACGAACTTTCTTCATAACCAACAGGATGGTACAGTTGATGGAAAATATCACACGAAAATATCACACTTAAAAATGACAATTCGGTAATGTCAAGAGGAACAGCAATGGTGTGGTGGTCAACACGCTTACTTCACAAGCACGTGAACCAGATCCAAGCAAGAGTATGTAGTGCTGATGAATCGAAAACAGAAGCGGGACGCGAGAGCCCAAGCTAGCGTGGTAAGACGATGGACTTTTAATACACAAATTCTAAACTTTTGATGGTAAAAGCAATACTAATAAAAATCATGGTGCTCCATGAAAAGTCGAGTAGCCACGCGGTATTGGATCAATGCGTTAACCAAGAAGCCTTACAGTAGTAATACTGGGAAAGAAACCTCAACCAATTTCGGAGCATTTAACTGAGAGTACATGACTGTCAACAAAAGATACTTCCAAGGCACCTGAATGAAGAAGATTAACGGTTATATATATATATATATATACTCTTCGTAAGTACGCAGTTTACGAGGTGTTCAAACTGAGAAACGAGTTGTCACCATGAATAGTACCTACCCACAACAATCAATTAGACAAGGCATGTAGATAGGGACACGTATTACAAACGGTAGTAGACTAACCCATCTCTGGAATCGCCAAATTCAAACGCCGCTTCAAGTCCGTATAACAGTGCCCTAAAACGTAGACGTTGATGCCGACCGCATCGCTAAGATCCAGCAGCATCAGGTTTACACGCAACTGCCGCGCAGCTAGATAAACACAGCCGGCAGCTACTTGCAGTGCACCGCGGCCGCGAGTGAGGCCACGAAACAAGGCACTTTGGTAGTAACGGAAAGCGGACACAGCAGTGTCGTTTCCAAGTCGCAAGTGGCCACATATAGTGTCAATTCTTCGACGGGCTGAAAAAGGAAGGCGATTTAATCGAAATTAATTTAGATAAGATAAAATCTGAACAGAAGAGGTATCCGCAGTCAAGCACGCGAGGCTGGATTAATAACAACGCTTTCAAAACCTCTGATTTCCTCATCACATGAAAGCATTCCTAGGAAGACTAGGGTTAAATTGGGATAATGGAATTGTTGTCTTATTGTGACTACAGGGATAGCTCGCTTGGAGATCACGTGCATTTAGTTCAAAACACAGATTCACTCACAACGGCAGACAGCAGGAAAGCACAGCTGATTACATGAATGGTCAAGGCAAAATGGCCACAGAGCCCAATAACGATGCGACACCAAACAGCACGCGAATACGGTTAGAAGTTATCAAACGACTAGTCACGAGGATACAGAGCAATGGAGGAAAAAACTGTCAATAAGCCAATGAGAAGGTATGAACGCAACACGGTTAACCATAGAACTTTAGAAAAGAAGCTTGGCTTTAAAAGAAATCGGGTTTAAAAACCAAACAATCATACGAGCTGCGAATTGGAACAGCTTGCAGATGCGTGAATTGAGGTATTAACAACATGTAGCATTTTTTCATGTGATTACGTTAAACATCTTTGTATAGAAAATATCACTGGCGCGATTCACCTTATAATGGAAAATTCAACATGGTTATAACGTAATAAGCTTCAACATTCGCAACAAGTAAAAAGAAACTTCAGCGAGAGAGTCGTAACAAAAAGAAAACTAAAATAGTGGTTAATTGATTGTTTGGAATGTAGAGAGCGTTATTAGTCCCGGAAAGCATGAACGGCGCGACTACAACAAACAGGAGATAAATAGGTGCCGTAACGACTGATGGTTGTGTTCACGCCCACTTCCTTCAAGCACATACACGACTGGCGGCATCTGTTTCGAAGTAGCTTGTCACAGTGATTGAATCCTAAGGATGCCTGCTTATAATTCACAAGTGGCTTGCGATTTTTCACTTGTGATTCCATTCATGTACTACGCATCCAGTGTAAATCTAAAGGGATAGAACGAGGAGGCGTGTGAGTGGATTCCATATGACATAAGTGGTTGCGTAGGCAATAAGATTCAAATATGACACTTCTTAGCTTCCGCTGTGGCTTCGTAGCTTAGCTGATAGAGCATCTGCCATATTCGGGCATGTTACTTCTGTCGCCGGTTCGAATCCAGCCAAGGTCCAGATTTTCCGCAACTGGGTCTCTTCTGAATTACGCTCAAAAACAAAAATTACTCGAACTGACGATAACCGTTCTAATTTCGGAAATGAGTCTTAATGATATAGCTTCAAAGAATTAGTAGTATGACCTATGAACAAAATGCACATCGAAATCAAGACGAACAAACCATCGTTTAGGCAAGCCTACCTTTATTTTCTGTAACTTGTCTTGATTCACGTCCAACCACTTGACCTACCATGCGATGCGGAAAAAGTTAACATGTGCAAAACTAATTTACTCTCATCTGAAACAAATCGACCAACAGCTGCAGCTACGCCGGCACTAGTCTCGACAAATTCCACCTCCGAGCTGATGACATTTTCGCTCATAACCATGCCACAGTCTAGGCAAACGAGATCAGC
Source organism: Paragonimus westermani (assembly GCA_008508345.1). NCBI lineage: Eukaryota > Metazoa > Platyhelminthes > Trematoda > Plagiorchiida > Troglotrematidae > Paragonimus > Paragonimus westermani. The sequence continues at coordinate 13,042 of QNGE01006018.1, read as the reverse complement.
CCGCGCCCGATCCTCATCAAAACTCGTGCTTCCACAGTGAGTACAGCGCATGTTGGCGTACTTTGTTCTGAGTTACGTAACCAGGTGATCGAAAAATGAGGCCAAAAAAACTGAAATGCAGAAAGCAAGAATAAATGGTAGACGACAAGCATAAACGAGAACTAGTAAACAATAGGCTTTGCTTAAAGCAACATTCCTCACGCAAGATTATAAGAAAAAGAAACAATAAAAAACGAACAGGAAAAAAGATAAACGTCCAAAGGTGAAACAGTGACGAAGATAACATTATGTTGCTAATCTCACATTCAACAATATTGTTGATATGAGTTGGGCATCACATACAATTTACTGCAACTATCACATTTCTGTATATTTTTCATAAAGTTCCTTACCAAAAGAAGCACTATACAGAAGTTTTGCTCTTGTCGGAGCTGGCCAGCAGTGCATATTCTTAGCACGGCAGGGATATCAACCAAAATCCCATACTACTTCCTAACAAGCTTGACGAATTCTGTGGTGTAAACCTGAAAAAGGTGATCGATTACAATTAGTAATTAAAGCGTCTCCTCTAGAGACAATCCGGCAATCTGGACGTTACCCATAAGCGAATGTGGCTGATAGTTTGCACATGTTAGCTCGGTGGTATTTAACATGAGGCCAACGGTGCAACAGCCAACACGGCTGCTTTATCAGAGAATGGCCGAAGTGCTAATCCCCGTCATGGCATGGATATGTACCACTGACGAGCACTAACAAGAGCATAACTCGAGGCTGGTGCTTCTTTGCGAAAGCAACAAATTGAAAAATCTAGGGAAATAGAACAGTTGCGATAAAATGCAATTGATGTTCAGCTTATATCAACCAAGCCTCTTGCTACTTATCCGCAGTTAATACTATCGTCATCACTCGGTTACAACTCAAGAACCGATGTCAAACGCTAAGTGCCTTGGTTTTGGTAGAGCATTGACCAGACTAGTTCAATCGATGCAGGCACAGTGGAGGACCGTCAAACTGTAGAATGAACCCAGATTGGAGATAGAAGGGAAGTGATGAATGAAGGAAACAGAACAAAAAGTGAGAGGTTCAGAGTAGATTTCCCCAGTCCATTTACACTGTCTTCTCAATGTCGTTGCAATTCGCGTCCAGGTGACAGTTTTCACTTGAGCGCAACGACGAACTATCTCATCAGTATTGCTAATGTGATATTAAGGAGGACAGCAAGGGCACGAATTGCTTTTGCCAACAAGTGCTGGCTGTGGCGTCGAAAAACGGTCCTCGTGAACATTCAAATCGTTGGTTAGAGACGTTATCCGAGATGACAGTGTGCCGCAGTCAATGGCGTACCTGCATCCATATCGTTTATAGTTCTTCCGCCTAGCTTTCTTTTACTGTTGTAAATATTGTCATTACGCCATAACCTATTAATCAACGTCTCTTCCAGGATATTTTGCGTCATTAGAGGTCAGCGGCAGCCTGAGTTATAGTACCTCTTGGTCAGGCTCATGATGATGATGAATACAACGAAGAGGATGACACAAGTGGGATTGAAGTTTTACAACGCCAGCCCGAGGGCCGCGCATTTGTGTCACTGACCGTCACATTCTGTTGATTTTGCCGGCTTACGAGAAGCATGAGGACAGTTCGCGGCTCCTATAACATTTACTGACGTTTCTTGCAGAAGGCTTACCAAAAAGACGGTCTCCCGTTGACACTATGGCTAAGCATGGGATGTGAATAAAAGTGTAAGGAGTTCAACCAGATCTCGGGCCTGAAGTGAGAGTTCATCATTTGTCTTCTGCATGCCACGATCGCATGTATGGTCGCATTTAGTGAGTCTTCTGGGCGACTTAAAATGGGCGGTGGGGTACGTAGGTATGCTGATACAGTACCAACTTATAGCAATCGCTACTAGAGAAGACGAAAATCTGTCACCACGCGGGAAGAATAGACATTGTGAGGAAACCACTAATTCCGACCGCATTTCAACTGTACATGAATCTATTACAAAATAAAAAACCAACTAATGTCCCTACGTAATTTGATACCCCCTTAATCCAATTTCTTCACGCATCCACCAAGAGTCAACTGCCTAACGATCGCCTTGAGTGCACGAACACACCCTACTAACAATCGACAAACTTTGGCAACAAATCGGTCGCTCTTTTCAATATAGACAATCCCAACTTGCTCTTTGAGGGAAGTAGCTCTGAACCTGTCGGTTAGGTGACGGCAGAAACAGCAGACCAGTTCGATTAGTTAGTTCCAAAGCAGAAATCCATCGAATGCAATTCCGAAGCAATCACAGTAGAAAAATACCAGTTAAAATTCATTTGTCATCCACTAATTTGCGATTATCTTGGGAAAAGCACTTTTTCCCAAAAAAACTCGCTATATTTCCCAAGGGAAATAGATGCTTCTATTTTGAGAACTTGAATGCCCGCCATTATTCTGGAAGATTCGAGTTCGCGCGTTGCTTCTGATTGATCCGTTTAGTGTCCTAGGACCAAGGCCATCGAAAACCTATAAATACAGCCGTTTTGAGCCACTGTTTTGCCTTCGGGCTGAGCAGCAAATAAAGCTCGTTTGAAGGCCGTCTTTTCCCTTTCTTGTTGGGAGGTTCTAAGTTGCGAGAGTTGGGTCCGAGTACTTGCGTTCCGACTATTCGTGTCGTTTGCAATATCGTTGCGTTTCATTCGTGATCGAGGAACTGCTCGCGGTCTCCCTGTCCGTTCTTGCCTTCCTCTCTCAGACGGTCGTAACAGATTCATTGCAGATTAGCGGAAGAGGTGATCTGAACGCCGTCTTGAATAGGCCAGTGCGTAAGCTTGCTCACTCTTGTGTACGGTATTTAAGCATCTGTTTCGTACTCGTTATCTACCAAGAATGTTGTTTCACCTAACACGCATTTTCAGTCACAATTTTGACAACTATAGTTCTGTAGTTGCAATTTGTTTGCCATAGTTCTTTGGTTCGAGTGGCAACCAACAAAAAATTGTCCGATTAGAGAGACCCTGTGTAGGGCATATGGAGAGGAGTCATTCCCAATGAACTTTCAAAGGTGCCTCTGTAGTCTAGCCGATATCCTATCAGCATGTTGCATCCATCGTCAACAACAAGTGATTGGTTGACCAACTGATCACGCATTCCGAGAGTATGCGCCGAAGGACGGCCGCGTTGCTCACGCGATCAGTCCACCTGATGTGGGCTTGTTGATAGAGACATCGATGGTTGGACTGAGTAAGTCTCCTTGTATCTTCGTTGCGAATAGGCTATGTTTCTGAGCCATAGGACAAAGCAGAATGTACATAAGCATTATGTATCCTTCTTTTCAGCGGCAACCGGACCTTTTCTCGACGCCACAGTCAACATATGTTGGCAAAAGCAATTCGTGCCCTTGCTATCCTCCTTAATATCACATTAGCAATACCACAAGCTGACGAGATAGTTCTACGTTGCGCCACAATATCTTCTGGCCACGTTCACCACCGTTGTGATTTTGAGGCACACGTTCACTCTCACCGGTATCAGAGCTTCAAAGTATGAAGTGTTGGTTGCTCGGTAGTCTTGCAAATTGATACAACTCTCTTTGTGTCTAAGAGAACACTGCTACGTAGCTGAACTCTAGTCTCGAACGGGTGATCGATGGATTTTTAAAAGCATTCTCGTACCTTTACCGCCGGTCTGTGTAATGTGAATCTGCGTTTTGAAGGTGTGGGACACCACAACCCCGCGGTCTCGTTCGATACTACACTGCGTTAAAACGTACTCGCCCACATGATATGGCCTAAAGTCCGACATCTTCCAGGTGCATGAAGGAACATTTCCGTGGGTTTAGACGAAAGCTGCATTGAACTGCCCATCTCGACGCCGTGTTCAGGTCATGTTGGAACGTTTCATCACTCTCGTCTGACGAGGTGTTCCTCCATGTTCTCTCGGCCATGAAGGGAGTCTGTTATCCATTCTATTACAGGCGGACTGACAGCATACGTTTGTAAATTGAACGGATGATTACGTAGAACCGCATCAAAAGCCCCACTAACGTCAAGAAACAACGTCCGCTGTCTCGTCTTCAGCTCTCGTTTCCATCCATCATTCTCTGGTAAACAGGACAGGCCTATCCAAAATCCATGCAGGCTCACACCGAGGAGCCCGGGATGGTCCAAATAACCTTGAAAACATGCTACCAGCTTCCCCATAGCTTTACCAAGCACACAAGTTAAACCTACTGGTCGGTAGTTGACAGCCCCCGACCATCTTCCTCTTTTGTACATAGGCGTAATCACTGCTCGTTCCCAACCCCCAAGCAGTATGCCTTTCTGGAAAAAGTCTGAGGTGCGGATGATTCCACCGACCGTTCAAGTGGCAGAAACGGACGGGTGTTGTCCGGGCCGGGAGGTTGGTTGACACCGTTCAACCTCAGCTCGCGTACCACTTCCTAAACAGTGAACGGTGCTTCGACAAGACATGGCCCAGCATCATAGAACAAGGCATATTGTGTACTACACTGAAAACAGAGAAGCATAGTGCCCAGCCATTAGTTTAGCTTTGTCTAGGCCCTCAGCAACTTCTTTTTTACGTCGACTCGTCAGTGCCGAAATTCCCCTCTTAATTCTGTTGATTCGTCGGATATACTTCCATAGCATATTTGGGGCTGCAACTGATGGCACGACCGATCTTTCCTCATTCTACTGACGCTTTCTCAGCCTCACAGTATATTCAATTCGTATTCTCCGGTACGCATTGTGTGAACCGTGACCAGTCCGACGATTCATTCACTGTCGATGCCAGCGCCTGAGGACGGCACACAACCCGATATCAAACCAAAGAGACCCCTTAGCAAGGGGGTAACTTCTAGCCGTCAGTATAAATCGTTCCATGACAGCCAGCGGGCTTTCATTTATGTTTCGCTATTGAGCATCAACCGTGGTCACGCTAATGCTCCGCTTGAAAGTGCGCGCAGCCTTCCTCACTTTGTTTCAAATGGACTCCTTCAGATATTCCATGGAACCGAGGCGGATGCAGCTAGCGACCCAGCTTCTATCCAACACATGCCATCATCATCATCATAGACAGCAATACATCAGTGGTT
>QNGE01006017.1:17584-36072 GCA_008508345.1 Paragonimus westermani | reverse complement strand
GACCGTGTTGATATTAAGGTCAATGCTCTTCGCTAACAGACATGGTTTGACTGCGCCAGATGACCTACTGAACTAGCGCGAGTACAGTTTGTTCTAACTGGTGCGTGCTCCAGGCTGAGCGTTTCAGTGCAGTCAAACATCCGATTGTATCCCGTAGGTTTCTGGGCCTCCTACTGGGTGATAAGGTCATCGGACAGATCTTTAAAGATGAGTTTCCAGTGATCTTCTAGGTTGGGAGTATTGAAGGAGCCCGGTCATTCAACCTTGCTGCACTCTATCTCCATGCCTGCAAAATGTGTCACGCGATATGCCTCCAGACCAGTATTTTGGGGAGTGTATTTTCTAGTTCAGCCGAATGCATTTATCCCATGATCACCGTGACCAAATGGAGCTGTACCATTTTGATTGTCCAACACGTCGATTTCGTTGGTAGGAATGCAATCAAGACAAAACGGCGTCTGGTCCGCTCGCCTCCTCGTATGATCGCGGGCATGCTGAGATAATCCAGCTTCCAATACTGTCTCGAATAAATCCCCAGCAGAGGAGAGTGTTGCGCCAATAACGTCGTAGTTTGTGCAGTCTTATTCCGAGTGATTAAAATCCCTCACTATCAGTGTTGAAGTTTACTCTGAAAATGATATTCCATGCAAAGTTTTTCAGTGCCGTCTAGGCATCGGTGAGCGCAAAATCTGCAGATCAGGCCAATCAACCAAGTGAGGTTTTGAGTGGCGTTAACCACTTGCTAGACTGATTCTGGAAGATGTAGTCTCACTTTATCACAACTACGTGATTTTTTTAGTTGCGACTCCAAATAAGGCGCTGTGCCTCATTTATTACGCAATCTTGACGTCATCCGCAACTGTTAATAAGCTATTGACGCATTTTTGACAAACTCGGAAAAACTGGAAAATGTGATCGCATCAGCGAAAGTGATCTGTTTCTTAATTTTGTGAACAGTTGCAGAGTGCATTAACTCAAACTGCCTCAATCCCAAAAAGAGGAACTTAGTCTCTCATAACTTTAAGACAGTCGGATAAGCAAGATTTTTAGTCGCTGCTTGAGGCTTAGAATATGTCACTGGTTAACATGTGATCATCCATACCCAAAAGGGCTGTTTCAAATGACAGGATTATCTGAACCATTTTTATATAAAAGAAAACTTCAGAACCAGCCGTCTAAACGATTGTAATTTAGTAAACATAAAACGACAAAATTGCCGAACAATCTTCACCACACCCTACAGAGGACTTCAGCGCAGTCATGGCAGTACCTTTTGTTGTAAACATGTCCCCATGAACCGGTAAAATGCGGCAGGTTGTCAACTCCTTGCTACAAATCTTTATTTAAAATGAAAGCATTGGATTTTTCAAATAAACACCAAAACAGTAAGGTTAAAATGAAAAGAACAACAACAAGAGGCAGAATAAAGAAATAAAGCGTTTATTATTAACAAAATCGAAAGAACCTCTGCCGAGTTTTTCACAAACGGCTTGTGTTTCAAACGAGTAACCTTCATTCGAAGCCAGCATTAGAAACCATTAATCAGCTAGATGACCAGCATCACTGATTTGGACAGAAGAGGTGGATTGACAAAGGAAACATAGTAAAAGCTTTTTCCTTAAGTTGTGTCGTCCCATATAAAAAAATTTACCGATTGGTTTATAATTAAGGGTATCGTAAATACCAACTTGTTTAATCACACGTTGACTGATGTCTTGAAAATTCACTGGATATTCCATTTTGCTATTCACCAAACAATGCACAATAAAATATTTCCGGGATAGTGAATTTCTCTGACTATTTTTCACAGTTTCAGTGTGTAAATTTCGTTTCTGAATAAAGCCAGGCTACTGTTGTGTTCCTGTTCGGATGCACTCATCTGTTTTCTCACACATACAACCGGTAGCGTCATTTCCAAGTCATTAAAAGATGACGGCGAGACCAAGCTGATTGTAATTTGAGTCTCAGTACGGGTGTGGAGCACACAGGCAGCCATGACGTGTGTACAATGGCCATTTTTGTTCGATTTCTTTTGATGTCATCAAGAAGACAGTGCTGCTTTTCACATTCTGGGCAGTCTTTCCGGAAACAAGTGATGTAGTGCTTCATTGGCACAAATAGTATTGGAAATGTAAGAACATGGTCTTTAACTGGAAATCCTACTGTCAACATACCACGATGAAGAAACACATTACGGTCCGAAGTTACACAAATCTGAATGCTGGTTGAATTCGTACAATCTGTGGGCATATTCAAAATTTTGTACAGTTCTCTCTCCGAAATTATAATGGGAATGAACAAGATCTTAGGCCACACAGATCTAGGGGAAACTAACATGACCAATTGATGGTTTAAGAGGAATTAAGAATAGTTTGGTAGAGAGTGCAATGTAAAATTCATCTACAGAGTCTGGTAATTTGGTTGAGTTGTCGAGCGAAACCCCATGTGTAGCTAGTGCTACTAGTTGACATGATTTTGAGCCATAAGACCTAAAAAGCAGAGAGGAAAAGAATGGAAGAAAATGTCTGTCACATGAATGTTGACGTCAATTACCTCCTGTGTATGACAGTAGTTTGAGTTAACTCGTCCAGCAGATTCAAATCGAACAGTCGGTTGTTATATATGTTTTCTTTTTTGTACTGGATCTGCTGGACTAGCAACAAACAGGATTCGTGGTAGAACGATAACACATGTAGGTACATCTTCCAAACAGCAAATGGAAAAGAACATCATTGAAAAGTTCGACAATAACAAACCAGAATGAACTCACAAAATGTGTGTTAAGCATTACAGAACAGACGGAAATACAAGTCGGTCATTTTCCAGAAGTAGTCTGTCAAATAACATTCCCAGATAGATTTGATTTCCCTACTTTTTGTGGACTTGCTCGCTTTAATGTTCTTCCACTTCTTTAAATTAGTGCTTTTCTGCCAGAGTTTCCGAGCATCTGTTCTTTATAAACGTTTATGTGCGACATTGTCAGAGTTTTTATGTTTGACAGCATGCTGAATTCTAATATTGGAGCGATATCAGTTACCTAAGTGATCTATGTGAGGTGACAAAGTACCAACTCTGTTCGAGTGAAGCAAGTCGACAACGTGTTTGTATATATCATCTTCTCATGGAAATCCTTATTATTGTAGAGTGAATTGGAACGATGCCGATAGATGTTCTGGTTTCTGACAGAGACAGATTCACTCTTGAATCTGAAAACTTAGCCTCTTGACGTCAGATCCTATGGTTTTTCGGTTTTTCTTTTAAAGTATGATTATTAAACTTTGTAACAAGTATTAGGCTAGGTTGCGACTTTTGTATTGACTTACAGCATAGAACTTGTATTTTCATTAGAATTTGTTGAGTTAAAATACGGTTATCAGGGTGAACAAGAAGATGAATTACTTACACACTGAGGAAGAACTATACAGTAATACTAGTTCGGTGCTATAAGATGCAGGTGACAGTCTAGCTACGAATATCCACAACAACCGTAACCTGAGAAACTGCGTTCTATTAAGAAGCGCAACGATAGGTGGCCTCCAAAGGGCCAAACGGATTACTTTGATATTAAGTTTTTCCCATGAGATCGTGAAGCTTTTTCATTGTATGAAATTTTCCATGTAATGTATTGTCACAGGTTTCAACCACATACTTATAAATTCCGGTGCCTATGCGCTGGCGGTTTACGAGAAAATTCAAACTAGGTATAAGATGGCCCCAGTGAGTATTCCAAATCTATACTGCAATAACTCCTTCGAGTTATACTAGGTATGAGGTGAGTCAAGTGTCACGAAAAGTTTAAACCCTGAAAATACTGAAGTGATGAGTGACTCTAATGGTTAGGTTGAGAGTCGCAGTATTGGGACGTTAGCCTTTCAGATGGGCCCTCCCGCACGAAGACACTTTGGAGCCTAAGCACCAGAACTGATTGTGCATTGGATTATGCAGGATGTTTGCACAAACCGCATTCGATTTGAGCCAAGTCTAAGGGGAGCCTACAAGTCAAACTTCACAGATGAGTCAATTGCTTGGCAGTTACACACAGATAATCAAAGTGTTCCGAAAAGCAGAATAACTCTCAGTCATCTGACAGTCTTCATAAAGCTCCACTAATTGTCAGTATAACAGAATGCAATCGAATCCCATTTGAATTATGTTACGATAAAGTCTATGTGCCTCAACTGTGATTGTTTGCCATAACTGTGGAGGCAAAATTGATTGCATCAATTAAATAGCGGTCTATTTCAGAGGTATATTGTACTCTGTTTAAAACCTTATTCACGGTAGACTAATGACTATGAAACCCAAGGGAGGTTTTAAATCCTGCGTGAAGTTTTACGTACTAGTGTTCGTGGCGGCGAGGCAAACCGGACCATCATCTACTAGAACAAGCAAATTGGGTAGAGTTAGATAATTTAGCCCAATCATGAAAAGGTTTGAAAATAATGAAATTCGGTCATGAAACTGCACTTCGATATTTCAAAATACCATTCAGTAGTTTTACGGAAGATCATTACATTGTCAAACACAATTCCGGAGCAGCTTATTACTCGGTGTTCTGCCAGAGTGAACTTGGTGACAGAAACGGCTGAGTTCAACTCGACAAGAGTTCTACTGGTTTGTATCTACCCCATTTTAAGCGTCATGGGTGGATTTCAGCGTGGATTGTTTGAGGTATACTGCTGGGTCGGATTATCTAGCGGAATTCACGTGAGACAGTGTAACGTGCGTGTAACTGAGTTCGACAGTGACATTTGCAAGACTTCAACGTATTTCATTAGGTTTGCTGACTGAGTGCTTACTTTTCCTGTTCTCACTTTGAACTCAAATAAAACCCAGATTTTTTGCAATTGAACCTCTTCTACATGACATCAGTGTGAGCAAGCCGGAAAGCTTACCTGACTGCGAAGACTATGATCAGGTGTGTCTGGTGTTCACTTTCGGATAATTTGAACCAACGAACTCCTGTCAGTAAAAACTAACCTGTCATTAGTTTTAGTGTTAGGGACCACGCGGTGAAAAATGTGTCCCGACCAATTCTAGGCCCGTTTGATATGTGAAAGATCGGTCGAAATTTCGAAATGCTTTCTACTTGGATACACGTGAGCACGAAAACATCCGGCAGCAAATTTTACGACTGACGGTGCAGCCGGCATACAAATCTGTGATGAACAGATCAGCACGTTCTTTAAGCATAACTGTCTGCAATCATTCCGGAGCGCATGCTGATTGAACACTTCTGAATGCTCATTAAAAATGTGGGATGAGATTGAGCAACTATATATGTACAGAAAAAGTATGTTTAAGAGAACCTTTGGATTACGCCAAATATTATCACACTACTAGTCTGTCACATGATGACAGCCTTCGTTCAGTAGTGTTTCTTGTACAAGCTTCATTGAGCACACTAAGTAAGAGTTCCAATGAGATAAGCACTTGCTGTTTTCCCGTGAAATGAGTACACGATATGAGGAATAGGAACAGTATGATTGGATTAGAACGTCTCACTGGGGCAACAGCAAAAGTATCTTCAGTTTTACGGAGCTCCTCATTCAACGGTGCCGAACGGACTGTGACAGACATATTCAAAGAAGTGGTTTTCTGTACCATCGGTGTGACATAATTAGTACATAAACAGTAAACGTTGTGTCAGGCTTACTTCGACCGAGTCTCAAGTGCACGGGCATGATCCGACGACTGATTCGGTGCGGTTTGCTTACCACCAAGGATTTGATACGGCCGGTGACTGCGAAACAGACACCATGCTCCCGAGCACTGTCTGTCAGATCACATATCCACTAGAATGTATATCCAGCACTTGCTTCTGGAAAGGTGCTTTGGTCTGAAGGCACAATCTCACTCGAAGCTGCGACACTGGTATCTCAACGGCTCAGTTCTATGTTGATCATTGCGATGTGACCTTCTGGCCCTCCGGTGCTGCACCCATTCCGTGTCCCGACAAACGTGTTACGTCCGCGGGTATGTCTCGGACTGACGTTTGGAACATTAGATGGTCTCCTAAACAACTGTTTGACGTGTGGGACAAAAGGAGATGAAGTTTTTTGTGTGACCCTAACCGAAGCCAATGATCCAAAAGTCAAAATCGGGACCTCATACTTCAGTCGCATGAATTTATAGAACCACTTTCAATGATACTCTCATTACACTCTGATCACACGTGGGTATGTAACTAGTCTTAAACAGAATTTAAAATTCCATAAGGCTGAAGTCATGGCTTAGGGAGAGTGAACGGAAGGACACAAGAACTGAAAATCGAAATTATGGGAATGCCGACTATCAGGGTAGCCCCAACATCAGCACAGACTGTTTTTGCATAAAGTGTTTCTTTCATTAGCTACAGCCTTCCGTTCATCACAGATTGTGCTTCTCATAATCAGTAATCAGAAATAATAACTGAACTGCTATACATTGAATGCCACTAAACCAATGTACTAGTGAGTTTACAAAAGATTTCACATAATAGTTCCATCTAAATATTTGGTAATCGCTACCTGATTAATACTTAGGTTATCCGATAATTTTGGGAGGATACACACTAGCTACTATGTCAACTTCAATCAAAACCCTTCTAATGTAGACCTCTCGATGACTTGAAAATCACAATTTTTATTCGCCTTTCTAAAAGCAAAAACTTTAAGCGACTCTGTGCAAGATTGGATTTGCAACAGTCAAAATCCCCGCTTACCTAACAGAGAATATGAAACCAGCTGGAAGGATGATGAGTTGTTTTATAAATTCCACCTTTCTTTTCAACCGTTGAATATAAGTTTCTGTGTAAAGTTTGATGTGTATATTGGAATTTCAGAAAGATAAGACAATCAAGTTATTCTCCTTTGACGGTGCAGCAACGTGAACTTGAATTAAAAGCAAACACAATTGAGCATGTTAGTTTGATGAACCGATCACTTTTAGCATGACGTCACAATGGAAAATTGGTGTGTACGATTGTCAAACAGACGTCAGCGACGGGTTCGAACTCTACCACACGAACAAGAATATGTACCACTGTTAATTTCGAGGTAACGAGCGAAACTCGAATCTTGCGTTTCTTCCCAGAAGTATAACTTAATTCATCGGCTACTTCCTCTTACCCATAAATAACCAGTCAAAACCACAAGATCCCGACAGAGATAAACGACACGGAAGGTAGCGTCCCTCTAGGAATGAACGTCAAGGCGTTGATCACGTGCATGTTCACCTACCTGATCACACGGCTTGTGGGTAGCCTCATTGGTTGCCATTGTTCGCAACTATCCTTAAGCTGAACGTGAAAAAACAAGCTTGCACGAATCTCACTTCAGTGAGCCTCGCGTTTAAATGTCAGATTTGGAAAACACCCCGAGATATGACACTGTGCTAACGAACCAGGTGTCATTTAGAAATGTAGCGTACACAAACAAGAATCCTTAGTGAACTGGTATACCTGTTGTTTTCTGGGATTTCTGCCACTACTGGGTGTGACTGACACTTTTGACGAGTTTTACTCGTGTCAGTCATCAATCTGTAAAAGCTCTGAATGTGTTTGGTTCTTGCAACACACCTCGTCATAAAATAACAACATTCTTTCCTTTTGATTTTTAAAATTCATACCTGATTTGCGCCAAAAAAATACCGATAATAAACAGGAATGTGGAGATTCCCATAAATAGAGACACGTTTCTATCAGCAACCCGATTCAGATGACGTTCCTCTGAGCTAGAGGTTGAAACGAAACTGAGCTTTTTCGTGCTGGAGTGGGTGACTCTCATTCATATGTAAAAAAACGGAAGTGGCCAAACTATTGTTTGAACCACTATGAATACTAGTTTACACAATCTACTGTTCAGTCAATCAGAAGAGGGGAACACAAGAAAGCAAGACTGAATGGATTCGCAACCACTTTTGCAACTCCATTCTTACTCTATACTATGGAGTGTTTTGAATTTACAGGACTAGAGGTAGACAGAGTATCTGGTTCTCAACTGGTTGAGTCTCTCAGACACTCACCCACTCACCGGCTAACTAAACCAGGCATTTTCTGTACCTGCCCACTATTTGTTGAACGGTTCATAGAACTATTCATTCAATGAACTAAGCTCAGAATATGTTTGAGTTGAAAGTGGATATTGTTTATGTGTATGCTTGTGCATTTGTTGCCCTCAATGAATGACTGTTACGTTGTATACAGGAAATGTGCATAACAAACCCACTTTTTGACAGATTTCCACGTGCTTACGATACACAGTTGCTAAAGAATGGTAAGTCCACGTTTCTTTGGGAAAGTGTTTCCGTATACCTTCCATAAATACGTTCGCAGACGGAACAATTTTGGAAAACGCAACTAGTGACACCGCACCTATTTTTTGTGAGATGTTGGTGAATAATTGTTTGGAACAGTAACGTAATCGAGAGCAATGCAACTGGTTTTCTTATATCACACGGAAAAGGTGGTGAGGTTTTGTGAATCATTTGGAATGTTCATGCGCGCACGATTTCAATCGATTGCTCTTTTTTGGCCAAAAAACGAACGTTAACGTTCAGTACAAAGATGAAATTTGGCAAGGGACGCATAAATCACGTGATATGTTTGGATAGTATTAAAGAACACAATAGTGAGGATAATAAAAACAGAAAAGCAGACCAAGCAGACTGTTATGAATGCAAGCATGCGATTGACTGCAACGGTTAGGTCATGCATTCCATATGCCAACTGAGCGTTTACTGTGCTCAGCGTTACACAATGATATCAACAACAGTTGGGTAAAAAGCGTGTGGTAGTCAAACCCTAACGTGGTCACCAAGTGTGAAGATCCTAACTGCTCCACTGAGCAAAGTGTGTAGGTGTCACCTGTCTGGTTACGGTCCTCCTGATCAAACAAATCGTTAGTTAGCGTGCCGTAGTCCATTGTGTACCCACATTCATACTTGTTACTACTCTAACCCTTTCAGCAACATTTCTTTTCTTAGGAAATTCTACGTCATTGATGAATTGAGAGGCGACGTAAGCCACAACACATTATGCCCAACCTCGCGGCTGTTATGATGATGATACGAAGGAGGAAAAACATTAAGTCATACTGTAGCGAGAAGACGTCCAATAAAGCACAATCTTTATTGTCCAAACCGCCAGTCACATGCAACACGCGCTCTCTCGTTTATGAGTCATAATTCCAACCCGCAACATCCCCGGTTTCCGTTCACACGTCGTGTGCACTTCTGACCGGTTTAGGTGTGTGATCGGCGCTTTCTATCGGGAGTTTTCCGCTTGCCATTCCTCGTCTGTTTGTCCGATTTCGTTGCGCGATGGCTCGTCCGGCTGCTCGTGCTGTCCGCCATCCACCCAATGTTGGCCTTGACCGTATTCCAACATCGTGTCGAGATATTCCTCTTAATGTTGGAAAAACCACGCCTCCCATCTGGCCGTCTGTCAAATTTTGCCTGCCCTTCCTCGCCCGTTGGTCCGATCTAGTCGAGCGATGACTCATCCGGTCGCGCACGTCGTTCTTGATTCGATTGCAGCAGGCTTTTGAACATACTCTCCGCGCGTTGAGGTATTCGTCCGAGCGTTCCAAAACTCGCACCTCCGGCCTGACAATCCACCACAATATTGCATGAGCTAATTTCCGGATTAGTAGAAGCGCATGTATAAATACTTGAAATTTCTGTGAATGCTTACTCAAAAACTGGCATTCCAAATTTAGATTTTTTGTCTGAGTTCACCGGTTCAAAATAACTAATCCCGCGTGCATGGTTCGGATGGGTCCAATACCATCCGTCTTACCAAATCAAACTAACTCTCTGGATACGCACGATTTATCCACTACTAGTTTGCAATAATAGTGACCTCAGAGTTTGGAAATTTTGAGGGGATCTTAGAGCCTTCCAGTGAATCTTCTGTAGCTTATCCCTCACGATCGGTCTGGTAATCAAATGAACTCGTGAAGCAGAGCCAGCGGATTTGGCAAGTGATATATCATTCCGGTACCATAATGCATCGAACACGTAGTGCTTGTTCTGACCATTTTATATCAGATGCTGAATTCAATTCAACTCATATCTCTTTATACCACCAATTGACAGTAACGTCGCTGGACGGAAAGATGTGATTGCAAGTAACATCGTCCCAATTTATTTCCGCAAATTCGTAATGGTCTGATATATCAGTGGGTCTTCAACTCGCAAGGCAAATGCTGCCGGTTTGGATTCAGTTCAGCCCGTTTCTCTATATGTGGAGTTCAACCAAAAAGAAAGATAGTTGATTTGCCTATGAACCACGAACTACATTCAAGTCACAGGGAATTTCGTTATTCAAGATCTTGTAGAACGATCATTAGGAAGGCCACATTTATCCAATCAATGATAACGAATATAAGCAAACAGCAGTAAAAGTGGAAACAAAAGGCCGACATATATATATATGTACATATATATAAAATCATTGAACTTTCATGTCAACTTTTTCAGCAATTTTCGGTATCATCTGCAACTGAGAAGAGTGATATCGGCCACCCCCCAAATTCGGTCCTGTATGAATAGAGTAAGGGAACAGAACTAAGTTTGCCTCGTCTGTTGGCAAACCTCACTACTTACGTTCAGCCGTTAAATAAAACAGAATACAAACGAGTATTAAACAGTATAATCGTGTTTGTCATTCACAAAGAAAAATGTCTGCCTGACCGTGCGTACATATGTACATGTTCATAAGAGTAGGAAATCCAAGCAAAACCTGAACTTTGTTTGAAACTGCTGTTGTCTGTCATGTTGGCATATTCTAAACTATCTGGAAGAGCGTATATGTGCAAATGTACAGGTCGACTGTGCTGTCGTGGTGCATTTTGCCTTGACACATTACCCAAGTGCGCGGCAGTCACGCGACATTCGTCCGTTCGGCAATTTGTGAAAATTGAGAGGGGACGATATGGCTCATGATTTGTCTGTTTAGCATTTAGAACTTGTGTTTTACTAGTTTTTATGCCGTTATGACCTAAAGAAACTTCAGTCAAAGTATAGAGGGTATAGTGTCAGACAAACAGCGGGGAGCCCGGAATGTGGGTTAAAAAAGACTGTTCGAAATGTGAAACTATTGCCTATTTCCCCATTGACGCTTACCTTAGTAACAGATATACTGCCGGGTAGAGTGGAAAAAATACGGAGCCGAATAATCGCACGAATAATTCGAAAAGTCACAGGCAAAAGTGAACAGAATTGCACTCTGTTGTGCAAATTGATCTGCATTTTGTAAAGGGCACACCACTGAAATGTCTAGCTGTACTTAAATGTGACTCGTAGTTTAAGGACACATTTGTGGAAGGATTGCTACTTAGAAGACTGTAGAGTGGGAATTTGTTTAAAAAATATTTACCGATACGGATTCGCGGTGTGAACATTGCAGCTCGATTCAGAAGAGGTTACAGAAGAAGACATGCCAACTATGTTGATATTTAAGCCAAAATTGGAATGCCATGTTCATGAAAACCGTGGCCACTCAGTGCAATTCTTCTTCAGTGTACACGAAAGTCATCTACAACCAACGGGAACTGAGTATCGAAGCAGTGAATAACGATTAGGTAACCTTTCGCACGGTATTCCATTTTAACATCGCTTCCTAAATTCCGAACAGCGACTGTTGTTCTGTCGACCAACTATAAACTAAATAAGGTTGACATTAACACAAAACTGAATGACAACAGTTAACTCGTAAAAATTTAATCTACAAAACTGTCTTCATCTTCATATTCACGCGCATAATTCTGTGTGAATCAATGATCTTGAATGGATGGTCGAAAGTATGTGACACTTTTCACAATGTTTCTCCGCTCGGGGGGTGAAGGTCTTTGTTAACGTCCACAACACTTATTTTGAAGTTGGTATTGGTCATACAGCAACTGACCAGATGACTACCGATACGTGAATATACCATTCTGTTTCCGTGTAGGCAGCTGGAAGCTAACAGTTGCATTGTATCAACCATGACCATCCGATACTGTTTCCTTTGTTCAAACTGCCTCACTGATAGAAAGTTCAGGTGGAAAACTTGAAGTAAGCTTTTTTGATATTAAGAAAGTTTGGAACAGTGTAACTGGTGAGTAGCGCCTGGAGTGAAAACTAAAGAGCATCTTACATTTGTCCCGATTTTCAATACAAACAGCATTGTTTAGAAATAACAGACCGTCGATCCTGAGGGTTGCATGTACAAAAATTGTGGACATCGATCACTGCTCCGTTTGCAACGTTTATTTTGTTGCATAAGTCGTACGGTAATTTGAACAACAGACTTGATAGAAAGGATGTCAGAAATTCGTGTGTTTGATCGTTATGAATCCTAGGTTTGAATGTAACAAACTCATACGGTGTACAAATCGCATTTAGCCTACTTATTCCTACTGCACTGTACGTCACTTCAATTCCTTCAATCAACCAACAACATTTATAGCTGCCTACTCCACAGAATGTCTTATCCTTGTCGGGAAAACGCGCTGCACTTATATGATCAGCTGCGATTGTTGTCCAGGCTTCGTTTACCTGTTCACGTGGAAACATTAGTGCATGTACGCTTGAGTGATGAGACTAGAACCGAACTCGAAAGAATCAGTACGGAATGTGTGAATCTCAGTGAGCTTAGTGTTAGTGACACCTTATATTATTGGGCAGAAAAAATGAACAGGGTGGTTTCTATGGCTAAGACCGCATAAGCTACGTGTGCAGATGCGAGCTTGCCGATGAGACAGCTAGTCAGGGGCAGTAAACATCTTTTAACCGTTTCCGCTACAAGATAAAGTGGACGGTTCTAGCTCCAAACCCATGTCCAACTTCTAAGCACTGGCAGTTGCTTCCCGACCTGGATCGCATGCAGTAACACTGATAAATAAGGGTCATTTTTGCACAGATATATATCTATCACCTCCCTGATTAATTGTGCAATATATCCCGAATATCGTACGAGGTGAGCCGAAAAAGAAACGACAGAATCCAAGTAGATCCATCTGCGAAAAGCTAGCATTTTAGTTGGAAAGTAACTTTAACTCTTCATCAGTTTGTATCAACATATGGGAACAAAGTCACGTTGAACTATTTGGTCATTCTCGAAGGCAAGAAGTTATTCGTCGCCCTTGAGGTAAGTTATTTTACCCAAAACCACTCACGTGTGATTCAACAGACCAACTTGCATTCCAAAATAAGATGTTCTGCTGTCCGCGGTCGTAAACTTCAGTCCGTCCTACCAATATTCTTGTCAGTGCAATTGCAAGCTAACTGGTAACTTAATTGAGAGGCAGAATTGTTTGTTGCAGAACCATAGTGTGAGGGCAGAACAAAATTTGCAGCTCGGCAGCTGGTTAAAGACAACGTAAGGCCACTCGTAATTCCTTGTCTACATAGGTTGCCACAAGAAAGTCAAATATGGAACTCAAATTCAACAAAATTTGCCTTTTAAAAACAGTCTCAAGCTGACTTTCGTCACTTGTGACTTACGGTGACTTTAGACCAGTACAACATTTTTTAAGGATTATTTCTTATTGGTGGTGTCATCTGTACATATTTGTCTGGTCCCATGGAACAAGGTTCGAATTACTCTACACATATGCAATAGCTGACCAAACGAGGAAAATTGAAGGTTCTAGCCACTTTTAGGTAAGGCATTTTGTTAATCCTACCGGCTTCACGTCGACCGATCCAAAAGTCTAAAACGGCAGGCTTCCATCAATTCCTTCGTCCACAGAAAGTGGTAAAGTAGGGTTGGATGAGTTCACGTCTGTAGGGTTGTTCAAAATGAATGTTTTTACTAAAAACTAACATATCATTAACATGTCGTTCGTAAACACCGCTACTGTCAGTCGGCTTCGAAATGTGTCCCTCAACCACCCCTCGAAACAGGTCAACCAAGATTGGATCCGATGGTCTGTCCAACCCCACACATTTAAACTGCTTGTGAGCAGTACTGTCATTGTGGTACCGAATACTCTCGACACATAAATGTCAGCTCTCTAAGGTGATCAACATAACACAATGGTATACTCTGACCTGAGGCACCATTCACGAATCACGAATCGACAACAAAAAACACATTCACAACAATAAGTTATTGAGAATTATGCTAAACACAACAGCTTCCACACCTAAGCTGAAGCCACGAAATGTTGACTCCCCTTTCAAATAAGCCAATCCGTAAGATCAAAATTAGCGTAGATTGTGAGTCTGGTACAACAAATGTGGATGTCACGAGTCCCCCAACAGTGACGCCGTTCTGTCCCGCAAGTATTTCTGGACACACTAGAAAGTGCAAACACGTGTCCCGTTGCTGTGTTTTATTGATCACATGAAACTGGATGGACTTATTGCGCCGGGAGACTCGGAACAGCAGTTTCTGTTCAGCCGCGACATGGCAGCTTGACCAGGTATATTGAAATGACCTAAACGAATGTAAGCTTTAGAAGCATACACTGGATGAAACAAACCATGAAACAGACGACGGTTTATCCGATTTTCTGGCTAAGTCACGGTGCTTACAGGTGAATGCCATGATATTGTCAGTTTTCGGAGGTGTTATTGTGCCCCAGTATTTTATTCCTCCGTTGTAATTGTATAGCAGGTTTCTACTTGAAAGTAAATTCAATGTATACGGTTTGCCGATATATTTTGATAAACACTTAAAACAGTACGAGACCTGGAGTGTATACACAATATCCAAGACGTATCCACCATGCATCCAGAATTGCACGTATTACGACACATACATTATCGTTTATGCATGACGTCACGACAGCTTTCGACTTCGTTAAGCTTAGCAACACCACTTGAGTGCAGCAGTTCGATAGCATCCCCACAGAGCACACAATACAACAGTTTGCCTAACGTTACAGCACCAGGGATCATAGTCTATGATCTTACGGAGGACAACTTTGTACGCAACGCACAATTTGCCATGCCCTAGAATACGCGCTCCTATCAAGCTAATCGCGGAGCGGTCCGTTTAGCTTAATATGCACCGTTGCGTTGGACAATGAGTCCGTAGTTGTTCTTTGTATCCAAGCTCCATGTTCACTCGGCACAAAACTAGTATTCTGACGGAGTCCTCCATAAGTAAACATCAATTTTAGCACATCCGCGTAAAACTTATTGTATGACTTCTATTTCCTTAGGATTAAACATACCTGTTCAAGTGAATCAATCGACTTCCTCGTTTGTCAGAGGCGATATCTTTGACGGATCAGTAGATATTAGTAGTCTATTGTGCTTTTTTTGAAGGGCGCGTCATGCTATTCAGTTGTCTCCGACAATCACCAAGATCTCTGTAAGCAACCTGAATCACCTCCACTCTTACTGTCTACTGAACTGTTAAGACTGCATAGGCTAAACAACTCAATATATCATCCGTACGGAATTAAACTCGTTGAATACTTCTAATGTGAGCCCAAAGCCTCAGCTTGCGATCATGCGTGTGCAAAGGGAAATAGAGCACTGAGTCCAAATGTCACTTGCATAAACATCAAACGGTACAGTACGACTCCAGCGTCGCTGATCAGTAGTGATCCTCTTATCATCTCCGTAGGTTATTCCAATCTACCAACAAATTAATATAGATCTGCAGGCTTGGGTTGGCAGGCTAGTAGGCAAGAAAATCTTGTGTTTATTAACCGCTGTCACATGTGCTGGAGAAGTTCAGCATCTCTAAAGTTGTATTTCTGTTGATCTACCCTCCAGTGACAGCTTGAGGGGTTTGTTCGTTTATTCAAATCATTCACAAAAAGTGACTGCTAGATAGTTTCAGTAACCTCGCAGCATTACCAACTAAATACTTAAAGCCTGTCTTCATAGACCTACTTACGTAATTCGCAACTCAGCAGGCTTCATCAAAATGCCAACTCAGGTCAACCGTTTTTAGACCCATACCGGACAGTCTTCTACCCCATGAGTTAGATAGCGAAGTCCAACACGAAAGTAGCTGGAGTATATAATAGACTGTTGTTTTTGTATGGTTGTTAAGTACTTTTCATATCCATCTTACTTTTCCGAAAATATTTCCCATTAATTATTTTTGTCAGCAAACAGTGGTCACTCAGGCGAAAAAGTGTAGCGCTGAACACCGTAGAGTTTTTTGTTCGTGCAATAAAGAATTCGCTCCCTCGGTCGCACTTTCAAGAGGAAATTTCTGTACGAGAAGGTCACCAACGGATGGTCAGCGAGATGGCATTTGGCACTTAGAATTAAATGTTCCTCATAACATTCTTCCTTTCGTAATCACTGTTATGGAAACGCTGATGCAATAAAATCAGTTTCAAGGCTTCAACCTCATGGAATCCCTCCAGAGTGGTGCGTTTACGTTGTCTTGTTTGTATCAACTCATAGTGAACCACCGACACCAAAGTTAATACATTATTGTAATTAATGCAGTTCCACCATATATTATGCATTCATCTCATATGATTCAATCTGAATTGAGTAATATTCCTTGAGACAGAATTTCAACCGTTGCATTCTAATGGATATTAAACCACCCATATATTTCATTCTCATGATCGGCCGAATTTCCCCGTACATTCAGTTTGTTTTCCCATAGACGTGTGGTCGTGCCTAACATTTCCACATTCGTCTCTAGATCGTGTTAGCACAGTTCTTTGAAAGCTATTCGATTGTATGATGAGTAAATCGTAAAATAACGTTTACTTTTGAATCGCATTATTACAAAAGTTTGGGCTTCTTGAGAGTTCTGGAATAAACTGCATGAGGCAGAGTCGCGTTAGATTACGCGGGTTTATTGAGGGTAGTGTATGTAGCGCAGTTTATGAATTAAAAAATTCGAGTGGATATTCAATTTCTCCAGGTCTCGGTTGGACGGACAGGGAAATTTGCATATTGATTAAATTTGACGCACCACAGATAAAATTGCACACACGGATACAACTACACATTGCCCAGGTAATCAGGTGCCTTTCATGACGAATCACTTTTGAAGTAACTGAGAAAAATTTCGTTGTGTAAAAGGTTTTTGTTGAGATTTTCCGTCTCAGGACTAATTAAACGTAACAGAGCAACTGGACACTACCCGTTTGATAGAACCGCTGCTTTCCGATTCTTTCTCTTCACTTCTGGAGAAATTATTTTAGAATTACCGTCCCTTATCAACAGACAACCATTTCAGTGCACTGTTTTGAATGAGACTGTTGGACTGAGTTTACAAGCACACATAAACCTACTTGGTTTTCCGGAACAAATATAGGCATAATGATATGCACTGTTCGATCTACGTAAACATTGACAGATATTTTCAAACTTGACGACGCCAATCTACGTGACACAGCAAGGTGACTCCATTGCTGGAGTGTGACGTTTAAATAAAGAGTCCCCAGTGGATGCTGTTGAAACACCTTCAACATGAATAACCAGTATGTCAACTCATCTTTTGTAGTGGGCGTCGCCTGTTTACTTTTGTTTACCAGCGTGTCCTCTCATCGTTCGCTTTCAGATACCGATAGGGTTGCATTCATAAACGCTTCACAAAGAATTCGGCAAAACCGTTGTGGGAGGTCAGCAGCTATTCTATTCTTTACTGTAAGTTAGACTTCTCTGGCACCGACCAAATGACCCGTACAGTTACCTCCCGTGGGAATAAACGAATGCTTGGAACTCAAGGTCCCATCAAATGGAATGCAAATATTATCTCTCACAGGCAATCCATTATGGGCTTTTATGTATGGTCAACGCAGAAATGAACCGCACTGACTTGTTATGGTGGTCCAAATGATTCCTTGTGTAATGCGTTTAGTAATCATCTTTGAAATTAGTAAAACTGAGGTTGAAGTCGGTTGAGATCGGGACCTAGAGCTCAGGGTGTCGCTATCAAATTAAGTAAAGTAAAAGCCAGTTGGAAACGGACCGTCTCAGGAAGGCCACCCGATGTGGTTGGAACGTAGAGTATTACAATCTGTTTACCAAGGACCGCCATTTTCTTCATCCCTATTTAGGTGACAAATGCTTACCTAATCCATGTATCGAATATTTGAACTACAATCATGTGAAAATCCGACCCAACCCAATTCCCCTAAATATTCACCCCTCTGCATTCAACCCCTCCCCCTGTTTCTGGACGTTAATTAGACCTTGACCTAGACGATTTTGTTTTGTCACGTCAATTTGATGGTAGTGCGAATAGCCAGTTGTCGGTCATTGTACTTTATTTGAGTGGTGCGTGCACCCCCTTTATTTGGAGCTCGGCTCATCCCCATTGTTTTGAACCTGTTGACTGCTCGGAAGAGCTCTTTCGGGTATGAATGCCTTATTGTGTGATTATGGTTCATATTTAGCCCGTTCAGCAGCAAATTGTAACCCATTCCCCGGAAACGATCTGTCAGTCGAAACTGTTGAGGTTGTCTAAATATTCACTTTGATAATTTGTTCAATAGTACCGTGGCATTACGATTCAATCTTGTTTTGAATATTTGGAATCATTGGTTTATCGCTACGCGTTCCTCAACGTCTTCGTGGAAGATCGTACA
>QNGE01006016.1:0-36083 GCA_008508345.1 Paragonimus westermani | reverse complement strand
GCTCTGCCAGGATTGGATCAAGAACCACGACGACAGTTGTTGCTCCCATTCATCGAACCGCTCGCATACCTTCTTAAGCCTGTGAGTTCTTCAGTGAGTAGGCTATTTTTGTAGTCGCGGCATTTGTGATTCTCGTAAAGTATTTCCAACGGCCCGCGATTTTGACACTCTTGAAGTCTGATGGAACAACTCCGCCTATATGTGGCGGTTATCGACTTACTGTTAATCGATGTCTTAAGCAACATACATGTACTAATGCTAAACCTGAGGACATTCTGTAAAGGCTTTCGAGATCGAAATTCTTCTCCAAGATTGTTTGAAGGATGCATATCTACAAATTCTTCTGGATAAGGCATCAACGCCGCTATCATCATTCAATACACCTAATGGACCCCATGGCCGATGTCATCTGTGGCCTGACAACGGGTTCATGCGGACTGTTGTGGTCTTTTTCTTGAGAAGTATTATGCAATAGTTGTAACTGATTCCTATTCCAAGTGGCAGGAAGTGGCATTCACAACAACGTCTACTGCAGAATTCACCATGTACGCACTCAGAAGAGTATTTAGCAGAGAAGGTATCCCTCTTGTGTTACTCACAGATGACTGGCATTTGGATACGTAAGTTTTGGGAGGTCACAAAGATGGACCTCCAATTGATCACTAAAAGCACACCGTGCTGCCTGAATTTGAATCTGGAGAATCAAGTCACGGACTGACTGGTTTGGTTGGCGCTGCATGATATTGAATTTGGCTCGTTCGGCGACTGAGTAGTATTTCACTTAAACTCTTGTATGGGAGATCCATCAGCGAATCTGGATAAGATGGATTCTTCAGAAGACAACAGGCTTCTTTTCCTACGCTTGAGAGGAAGATGGCAGATTTTGTCTTCTCATTTAGGCTGGATGTGGTCCTACATCATAGTTCTAATCGTTCAAAATATCACGAGGGGATGAATGAATGTTCAAAGTTTCGAGAGTCCTAGGATACACTGAATCCTGCCCACGACGCGATTGTGATACTTCGTGAATAGATAGAACTTAACGCGAGAGCAGCATTCCGTATATCCGAATTGAGCAGATCGCAGCTAATGAACAATAACCAACCTGAACTTCAGTAATTGGCATGTAAGTATATGTTCAGTGAAATTCACCACAATAGCCAACGGTGTTTCTCTTTGTAAACAGGCGTGCTCAAGGGCTGTACACATCCTTCGTCGTTGTCTTGTGCTGTCGGATGTTCTGAGTGATGTTGAAGGATACGGTGCCTTTGAGCAGCCATGGTCGAATAACCCCGATTTTCTCCTCGGTGACGTGACGCCTTGAGGTCTCGTGTTTGGCAGCAACAACGTCGCACGGATGAGTGTGCAACATTACGCATTCGGTTGCCCGAAATCCTCCGTTGATGTTCCGATTGACGATGAAATATGGACAGCCCTCTCGGCGGCACTCAAGAGCGCGCCGTACGCGAAGCGTATGGAAACTTCGAGTGCATTAGGAACTCTCTGGTGCTGTCCTTTTCTCGGTTGGTGGCCTATCCACTTCAAGGGATTTTAAATCCATTTAATCGTTCCACTTTTTCCACGTTTTTTTGTTTGTTCGCATGCCTTTTGTACACATCCGTCACCGTTACAGCATCTTCTGGTGTTACCGTATTCCGGTAATTCTTATCATGTGATTGATTAGGCCAGTACAGTTTCAACGCACACTGTCCACCGGCTTATGGTGGTATCACGTGGGGTTTAACCGGCAACGCGGAAAATGTTGACCTTGTTGCTGGACCATATTTTATCTGTTACTCTCCTTTCCGGTGATTAAGAAACGGATCATCAAAATCGTGAGCAGGTGTCGGTTAGACATGCAGAGTAGTATACAGGTTTGATTTTTGCTTGTGTACCAAAGGTATAGCTCACATGCAATACCTGTGGTAGGCAATCAGAGTTATTTCCATTGTTTTTGATGTATCTGTATGGTTTGCACCAAAACCTATGTAACTCGAAAAAGCAGTAACTGACATGTGTCCTGTTGTGCCGGTACAGGTATTACAATCGTTTGAAATTCACTTACTTGTAGTCCCAAAATACGATAGCAGAGCTGACCTCTTGCTAGGTTTGTGCTAACTCAGGACGTTCTAAGTGGAAATTACGACATTAAATCTCTCTGCAGGGATTTGGTAAGAAGTTCACTTCATTCCCATCTTTGGAATAAAAGAATGCAGTAACAAATCACGTTCAGGATAACAATTTGCGGAATATGTCGACCACAAAAAGCACCTACTGGGGGGCAAGTGACAAACGGTTAACGTTCGACAATGGGAGCAGTCTGTATACACAAAACTCTGACCGAAATCACGACATACAACGTTCAACGGTGGGGTGTCCACGACGATGGAAATTACCGTTGGCAATTTATCAAATTTCGTCTTCAAAATGCACTTAGTATGGTCGTACAAACGTGTTCTTTTTACTCGTTTTTCATCCTATTCTCATCTGTTTGGTTCGGAAAGGTGAACAGATGACTGATCCACTCTTGACTGAACTGGTGGGACAGTTACGAGTCCACCGGGCCATTGGTCCATTTACAATGACGAAATAAATTACAGTAATTCGTAACAAAAAGTAATCAGTGATGTCAGAATCTTGACTCATTGATATGCAACATTCACTTGCATTATGCGGAGACATAATGACACCTGGCTGCACACACTGACGTCCACGGACGAATGCTGGACACTGAAGTGACGGCCAGTGGACAAATGGGGAACTGTAGTACCCTTAAAAAGGTGCGTTTTTGGGGTTGAACTATTTTATTCCGTGCCTAAATTTCCGCCCACAAGTAGTCTGTGTTTCTATCATGTGTTTAGACATGTCGATGAATGCTTATGGCTGTATGTGATATAACTTTAACTAGATTGACCTTGTGTTTTGTGTAGGAAAAAATGAACGGAGACTGTTATTAAGAGCAGTGTTTCACTGAACGACGATATACCTCAGTATTGATCATACAGCGATGACAGAAATGACTATCCCACATTCGTAGGACTACTTATGTTGATGAGGTTTTTCCACTTGAGCAGGTGTACTAGGATCTACTGCAGATTTTCACCTCCGTGCGAAACAATCTGGTCAGTGACAGTCATCAACGGAGGTGTGAAATTACCGAGCACTTCTCAGAATTGCGTTGCACATACTTCTTACTGAGATGGATTACAAGAGAAGGTCAACAGGTTTAGTAGATGACTACAGAACCTGAAACGTGCGCAAACTGCTATACGCAAAACCAGACCGCTACGAGTAGCACTGTAAATGCCAGTCAGAGAAGCGTACTATTTGAAGCGTCTGCAAGGATCTACAGGGATACAGTAGAGTTAGAGTTTTCACATTTAGATCTATAAAATAATGGCGTATGTTACAGTATTTCCCTGACAACACAGAAAGCACAGCGTCCAGTCCTAAGATATGAGGTTTACTGATGAGTAGTCGGGACATGGTTTATTTTCAAGTTGAACATCGCCCATATTCGATCGCAGCTTTCGCATTCAGATAGACTTTCCAGCCGGCATCTTTCGAGTTTCGCTGTCAATAGAACACGTCAGTAGTGCATATCCTTGCCACAGCCGGGATTAGAACTCCGGCCACACGTTCATGAGGCTAGCTGGAGAGTCTATATGAATGCGAATGCTGCGATCAAATGTAAGTGCTGTTCAACTGGAAAATTAACCAAATCCCCGACTACTCATGAGTAATCTAAAATATCGCCTTGCATGTTTAATGAGGTCAGTCATCTCGACCTGTCTCGGAAGTCCTAATCGCGGGGTTATCGATTGGAGTTGACAGGACAGTTACTGTGTCTGCTCTCGAGACGATCGGGCAATCTGATCATTGCTCACAAGCGAGAGTGGTTGAGCGTTCGGAATTGATCACTCGGTCGTGCCTAATGTGAGGTGATTGGCACAGTGGTCAACACGATTGCCTCATGATTGGAATGACCGGAGTTCAAATGCCGGCCGTGGCAAAGATATGCACCAGTCACGAGCTCTAATGAGAGCGAAACTCGAGTCTAGTGCTTCTTTTCGAAAGAGGCTGGCTAGAAAGTCTATCTGAATGCGATCAAATATAAGATTTATTTTAATTTCGTCCGTTCCTAATTGAACTTTGTGCTATGGTCTTGTTCTAGTCGGTCATTTTTAGTATTCACATTGCCGACAGTGGCTTGGTGGTGAGAGATTTGACCTAATCACTTGGTGACTCGCGTCATGGATTCCAATCTTGCCGCTTACGATAATTCAGCGTGGATAGCTGAAGGTGTCAAATTGTCACAATGGTTCACTCATGAATCGTGTTCTCAAAATTTCGTCTGGTTTGGATCTAGTTGAGTGAAATTCTAACTTGCGCGCTTCGAAAATCTCAATGATTTCACAAATATTAAGCAAGCATGGGACTGCTATCCGTAGGGTTTTCTGCTCTTTATCTCAAGGTTGTCAGCGTGATGTAACTTTTGGCACGAAAAATTACCTCGGGGAATTCACAAGCGCGTGTGGAATATGTGCGGTTAGCAGTACGCTTCCCCTCGTGTAGTCAAGCGCTGAGTCACTTATTTTCTTTGGGGAAGCTGGGCCAATTTCACAGAAGTGCATTTCATTGAAACTACGGATGATTAAAGAGGAATGAGACAAGAAGACCGTTAACGGAATATGTGCGATGTAGCAACAAATCCCTCCATACAATCAGTTGCAATGATTGAAGTGGTTTACGACTATTTAACAGTTTTCAAAACGTTCGCATACTAGCTTTTAAAGTTGTCGACTGTGATGACTCCATGAATGAATAAATGACGTAAACGACTTAGCTCAATTTCACAGTCAGTTTTGGCATAGTTGTAATACCACACCGAATTTTGAAAATCAGGTATTTATCCCTCGAGGACAACTGCACATTTTATTGTCGACAGTGTAATCAATGAGAAATTAGTTTAGTGACAGTCACCACACTGACGTTGGAGTTGGAACAGAAACAACAACTGTCCAGAAGAAATACCTTTAAGTGATTTAGACTGACTGGGGATATTTCGAGCGATGATTTGTTACTGGGTTTGAAACGGGAATTCGAGCTTATTGCATCATGAAAACGAAGCTATTGATAAGTTACAACTCAGTGAAGCTCTACAGATCAAAAAAGCCAAACCCCACCCCAATGCAAATGATATCGTTTACGATCTTTTAAGTTAGGCTGAAGATGTTGGTTTTTCATATGCCACGAAAGTCACAATTAGTGAGTGCCGGCAGGTTATTTTGCTACAATGGTTGTCAGTTTTATCCAAGGAAGCACAAAAAGAAATTGATAACTGGCGTTTTAAGTCTTCTAGTTGAAGCGCCACCTGACATTTCTTCAGTATTCAAGACTGCCGTTCACGAAAGTTAATCCTGAGAACCGAATTATAGCATGTTTTCATCCCGTTAGTGTGAGTGAACACAGTTGAGCTCAGATTGCTAGTTTTGAATCGGATGTGGTCGCAGTGGGTCGAACTGGCGTTCGTAGCGCTTTCGATGCCCACTGTCAAACCGACGCCCGTCAACAGGTTTCGTTCATGATC
This sequence comes from Paragonimus westermani, assembly GCA_008508345.1. Taxonomy (NCBI): domain Eukaryota; kingdom Metazoa; phylum Platyhelminthes; class Trematoda; order Plagiorchiida; family Troglotrematidae; genus Paragonimus; species Paragonimus westermani. Next base: position 30,493 of record QNGE01006016.1, on the reverse strand, counting down.
GGACATATTTGGAGATGACATGACCGGAGATCAAATCAACAAACCTTTGCACTAAATCTTATCCACTCAGCCGCGGAACTCGTACGGTGAAAAGTAGCTGGTTAGACACCCAACTGAATAGCTCTGTGTCGAAATCCGTCAGTTGGCTCCTAATTCAAACACCGCTCTAGATCAATCCAAATCAAATCTAGTAACCTGCCGCTTTCAATACCGACAAACTTAGTTTGCTCATAGATACCTTTTATTGCCAGATACTTCGAAGTCCTGAGATCTCTCGGCAAACGCAAACATATCCTCATGACAAATCCTGACAACTGTGCAGTTGTGGGAAGGGAAGACCACATAGATAACATGTTGTAGGTTATACCAGATCGGAACACATTTAGGAAACCTGAAACGGAGAAGGACGAAACAGGTCTGATCAAGGGGCAACTGTAGACAGTCTCGAACAAATTGCACAACAAGAAATAATTACCGACGCACAGTTCAAGCTACTTGAATCGACTGGTCCTGTCACCCCTCACCTATGCGGTCTACCCAAGATCCAGAAGCCAAATCTTCTGTTGTGGCCTTCTCTTGACATGTGAAATTCCTTATGCCACTCAACACTAACATATATGGCAGAACAAATCGAACTTATTCTCCGACAAATATGTCTGTCTACGCGTCCAAATAAAAACTCGTTCAATTTTGTTAATTATTAGGATATTCCTCACATTTGCTAAACCGTTGTCCGTCATTCACAAGTGTCCTTTTGTTTGAGGCTCAAGTTCATTTGTGAACTTAATGACCAATTGGATACTCAGTTCAGCATACCGACAATTATGCTGAAAGCGTTGCTCCCACGGTGTACTCTGAACGTCCAGTTAAAAGTTGACAACCTCTTGGGGAGTATACTAGCGGATATTTTCATTAGTAAGCTGGGGCTTCAACAGTTTAGTCGGTCTATTGACAATTTGTGCTTTTATGAACGGTACGTAGAGGATATCTGACTTTGTGCGAAACTCGGACATGAACTGCCTGTTGTCATTAGCTCATTCACTCGGGTGCACTCCTTCATCACGTTTACTTTTGGAAAAGAAACAGATAAGTAGATTCATTTTCTAGGATTAACCTGAATTGGCGTCCAGATAATATTTTACAACGTTTCATCTATTGTAAAGCAACGCGAGCCAGGTGTTATATAAATTTTAACAGTTTTACACCTTTGAGGCAAAAACGGGTCCTCATCCGCTGTCTGACCAGTAGAGCAATGAAACTTTGCTCTGCAGAAACAGTAACCGGGAGGCTAAAACACTCGCCAGGGTGTTAAGAAAAAATGGCTATCAGGATCATTTTATAATCCGAAAAGTGTTTGCAACTAAGCCATGGCGTCAGAGTGCCGCGATGGGGAAGAAACCTGTTTACATCCACCACTTTCTTAAGAGTGATGTCGTGAAAGGGACATCCGTCGACTTTATCAGAATGTCAGTGTAAACTACCAACGGCAGTGTTATACAGTTGGTTCACCATATTCCCTCTGCTAACGAACTGTTTGTCCTTAACTCGTCCATGACTGTGTGCCTATATAGCAGAATACGGAGGTCGCATGACGGCGCGTTTGTGAAAACACATCGAAAAAATGACCTATTTTGACACAGGACAGGTCCGATCATTAAGAGCGTTGTAGTCGAACATTTAGACGCTAACCGGGTTGAATCTACTCAGGAGCCCATAGATGCCTACAAATTCCCGGTCGCCCACTAAAATCCGGCCAGACATCGGATACTAGCTACTGCTAAATCTATCGCCATTCGATTACGCAATCTGATTTTGTACATGAAAAAGAGGTTCGTACAAGCCCCACAGTTTCCATGGCCCGAGGTTACACCGCCGGTCTACATGCCCATACAAACTCCAGCCAACAAATCTGTAACGTACTGGTGGGTGGAATTCCAAACCACCCATCATTAACATTGATGATTTGCTGTCTGGGTGATTAGCCCATAAGTGTTTGTGAAATTTGCGGTGTTCTACTTGACATTCTGCTAAACCTCTCCACGTTTTTACATCCTTTGCTGATTTTATTGAACTCAAATTAGCGTACGGACTCGAGGATAAGTTACCAAAATCCTTTACTCGTCACGATTTCTCACACTAATACACTGATTAAAATAACGTTCCTAATGGGCTGATGACAGTTGTTGCTACCGGCTCTAACCTACCACATGTAATGATAGCTTCTGCTGCCGACAAGACCTTTAACTGATTTCCATCTTTGAAACTGTTGACGCTAACGCAAGTTATACGTCAATCGTCTTACTCAGGTGGTTTCTGTTTGAAAGCCGCCCTGCTTACATAACAGTAGGCTTAGTTAAAATTCCGTGAGTGGCAGTCAATAATTGTCTGACCGTTTCGAAAGACGAATCTATGTTGGTCATTGAAATTCAATTTAAGTTTAAGTGAGGAACTTTAATATGAAAGTTATTAAAACAGTTGTTTCCTTTGAAGATGATCTAACAAGTTAAAAAATATTCAAAGTTTAATAAGGTGCATTTTTTACTCGTACTGATTAGTTCGAACAGTGTGAATTGCCTGAGTACAATCGATGGCAGAGCTGAAAATCAGGATAGTTACCTCTGATGCAAGTAAATAGTGTTTTTTGGTAGAAATATAGTTATGGGAAGCACACGGAATACACACGAACTGCCATTATGATCACAACGATGCACATCAAACGTCGGTATCTACTGCATAACAGATCCTGGTTACAGGACAACGAACTCTGAGGATAGATCAAGCGGCAGACAAAAGATTGTTCATAAGTGTTGAACAGGGAGAGTGAAGCGGTGCAGTGTAGGTTTGGTTTTGCCTACCTGATCAATATGTAATGGTGTTGCGAATGTGAGCTGGTGACAGCTGTAGCCACTAATGTCGAACTAATGCGTTGTCCACAACTCAAATTTCTTTGGTAATTCTCTGGGTATCGCGAAACGCTCTGCCTACTTAACTCGTGGTTGCTAACGTTCGTTTTTACGAGACGTGATCACCCCACCTACACGAGGTCCAAAATTCGTCATAAACAAACATGTTGTTGACGGAGTTGCTTCCAAATTCTGAAAATGAAAGGTAACCATGGTCTTAACAAGAGGCTTGTTCAGCGCTTCAACTGTCTTTTGTTATCACTCAACGGTGTGCATGAGAAAGGTGGGATCACAGGCGATTTGTAAGGTTCAACAGAAGCTATTGATGACAAACGGTGAACGATCTTCTTTGAAGAAGTTGGGCGACACGTATCGAAAAACCACCGATTCAAACTATCAAAAAAAATTGGATCACAATGCTGTGCCACTAATGAACAATCAAACAAAATTAGTAGGTAGAAAACCTCAAAAATTTTAACTGATAGATTGGAGAAATGAATTGTAAGTTAGGGCCGAGCAAGGTAAAACAGATCAAACTGTGGGATTTTCAAACTCAAACTTTTCTGAGCGGTCAGGAAATTCAAAACAACGATAATTAGCTCTTTTCTAAAAAGGTTGATGCGCGCACTACCCAAGTAGGCTGTACAAAAATAAACTAGCTCTTCACACATCAGTCAGTTGAAATGAAAGAACAAATTAATATGTTATGCTCAATTGGTAAACAGATTGAGAATAACACAACGTTACGAGCAAGCTGTAATACTGTACGTTTTGACCACCTCGGGTGGCCTTCCTCAGGACTGTTGTAATCGATTACAACAGTCCTGAGGAAGGCCACCCGAGGTGGTCAAAACGTACAGTATTACAGCTTGCTCGTAACGTTGTGTTATTCTCAATCTGTTTACCAATTGAGCATAACATATTAATTTGTTCTTTCATTTCAACTGACTGATGTGTGAAGAGCTAGTTTATTTTTGTACAGCCTACTTGGGTAGTGCGCGCATCAACCTTTTTAGAAAAGAGCTAATTATCGTTGTTTTGAATTTCCTGACCGCTCAGAAAAGTTTGAGTTTGAAAATCCCACAGTTTGATCTGTTTTACCTTGCTCGGCCCTAACTTACAATTCATTTCTCCAATCTATCAGTTAAAATTTTTGAGGTTTTCTACCTACTAATTTTGTTTGATTGTTCATTAGTGGCACAGCATTGTGATCCAATTTTTTTTGATAGNCAATAAACCAACTTGCTGGCCAAGCGTCTTTTGCGGACACAACAACCGTTGCTAACCATAAGTGGATTAAAATTCCACACTTCAGTATACCACAGAGGTAATGTCGAGATTTATGGTAGATTCTCAATAGTTGCGATGTTTATAATCGAGCTAATTTGAAAATTTCAGTTTGGCCCATGAATACCAGAAGCGGATCGGAACGTTTGTGGAACATCCTTGAAGAAGTGAGTGTTTATATTGGTTGGTAGTTTACAAGAACATTCATACGTTTTTGTTCTTAGCGAATTAAATCATTCACGTTCTGCTTCACTTAAGACACCAAGTTTCTGTGCTTGTAATAAATGTGACTGTTAGATTGTGATCAACAAATTTTGAGACGGGAGCTTTAGAACGGATATTGTTGGTACATTGATTTTGACCTCCTCTCTCAATCAGGCATTACATCCACATATAAGTATCACAAAATGTGACGTGTTACGGTGAGTCCGCAGAACACAGTGTTACTTCGAATCGGTTTGAATTAACCTAAACAACAGTGCATAAATTGCTACTCATCTCAATGATTTTACATGCAAGGCAGCACAACTCCTCAGCCAACGTGCTAGACAGAAGCAGACGTAAGTCATATTTTTACATCAGTAACAGACGGTTGAGGTACTTCTATGACCTATACAACTTTGCTGAAGTGGGCAAAAATGACAGTTAATCGTACAGACACACCTCAGACGATCCAATTGTGTTCCCTCACAAGTACGAAAGTATCCGAGCTTGTCCGTCCTATCTAAAAAAGACAACACCCTAATTGATCACCCCCACAAACATGCTGCTGAAAGGATGGGGCTCGTGGTAAAATTATGCTGGCGACATTGGGTATTTTCAAAAAAATTCGGGTGCTTTGGAGAGGACTACCTTTTTACACCCGGTGTTTCAGAAAATTGTAATGTTTCATACTGTCTTTCGCTAATCATGCGTAGTCATTGCATCAGACCACCGCATATATTTAGTTAACTTAAAAACATTAACCGCAACACGCTTTTGAGTAAATCCTACCACACGTTCGTGTTCGTTCCTTCCACATAACATTCTGCTAAAGCACCACATTGTTGGATTGTATTTCAGTTCCATTGCTTCGCAATATCACTTACGCTCGGAACACGTCAGCTGCACCCCACTCTGAAAGAGTTCAGTCCTTGACTAAGGTCGTCAATTTACATCGAGTCTTACTGTTGTTTATTTTGCCACCGTATATTAACCATCCCCCAAGAAACATCATTGAATGACTGGGAAGTCGTGTGCTCCTACTTGAACATTTGACTAGGTAGTTATGGTGTAAGCAGAAGTTTCCCATAAAACGTATGTGCCCAGCTTGAAACGCACTGTCCAATATGTAACAAATATTGAATCATCTGGGAGGATCAAAATTCTATTTTCTCGGTGAACGTGTGAGGGTCAAATTGATTACCTCCCTGTTCTGCTATAACAGGCTATGATGTTTACATGAATGTCTATATCTGCTGTGATGCCTAGCTATGTTTGTGGGTTGTTTCAGAATACCGCTTCAGCTCTCTGGTATGCTGTACTTCAGCGTCTCATCCAACTCTCATCTAATTCTGCTTTCTTACAGATGTACCCCAATGACGCGGGAGACAGACTGTGTCCTCCAATCATTTTGGACTTATGAATGGACAGTCGGATCCGTTTTCTAAACAAACTTACAAACTTTCCAAAGCAAAACTTCTGTGAACGCGTCACTCCACGAAGGCAATTAGATGATCTTCAACTGACTGTATATTAGTAGTTGTATACATGGAAAACATCGTTAGATAGACGGGCGTGTATCAACAGGGAGAACAAAGCGCGAAAGTCAGTATTAAAATATTTCAGAAAAATAATAAACCAGAAAATGTGCGGAGTTTATTATCTTCCTTTTCCTGGAAGGATCAGTCCAAATAAACTTGTTGGCTGACTAATTGAGCTTTCCATACATTGATGGACCGCATTAACTGTAAAAACTACATAGTTGTGTATAATCTTAGAGCACGGGCTATTTCGGATCTAGCGGTAAAAAATGGAAAGACGTGAGGGTTAGGTTTGCTGTGGGAAAACTCAAGGTGTGATACCTTGAATTCGTTACATCGTGAGCCACAGTTGTGCGTGCAGTGATGCGTTGGTTCATATTGGTACGAATAGCCTACAACCGTCATTTTTTATTGGTTACGTTCACGGTTCTAACAGGAGAGATTGGTAAACGAATCTTGCTTTCGGATGATGTGTTTCGTTGCGTGGAACTGCTTTCTGACGGTGATGAAATGTAATTATCCGGGAAAAATATGCTTGATGTGGTCATTTCCACTGGTTCGACCGATGGCACGTATGTTCCGGATTCGACAGAGTAATTCTCCAAGAACGTGGGTGATAAAGGCACAGATTCTAGTGAATGGCTGCAATCCATTCTCTCTCGATGTGAATTGGAAGCAAAAATCAAAGAGTGAGTTTTATGGATTGTCGATGTTTCAGCAATACTGGGATCTAAATCAGATGTGGGTATGACAGTTTCAAAAGGCTGAAAATCTCTCATTGGGAATTCGGGGAGGGGTTTTTCAAACAACCTAGGTTGATCGGTATGAAAGATTCCAAGTTTTCGAGAAACAACTACAGTTTTGTTGGACGTCAGTGTTTCTATATTTTGTGAGACACTGTCAGGATTCGGTGTGTAGCCATCACTTGCTGGTGAGCCGCTATTCGGTGGTGTGCTATTCTTAATTGGTGGAAAATTGAATTTGATGTGAAGATCCAGTAGAGCGTCCAATTTAGTTTCGATGCTGGAAATCTGAAAGTGGGTTGACAAAGTGGAGAGTACGTTATAGTGGAGGCACACATGCTTCAATAGTCAAATAAACAGAGGTGGTTTAAACGTTTACATTATCTGCCATTAACCATTTTAGGATGAAATCTTCACATATAGTCCTTTAATATGTGGGGTTCCTTTCCAAAATTATCCCCTTCTCTTTATGTAAAATGCCGTTCGCCTTTCGTTTCATGAATATTATATAGAAAAAACTGTACACCGATGCCTTGTCTGAGTGATCTATAATCGGTAGCGTCCATTCTGTCCAAATTTAATGGCTAACATGTTGACTGGATCAGTTTGTACTTAGTTGCTCATCATCAGCAAATATGTGTCTTAATTGGCTAATGTGGAAGGGAAAATGCTTAGTTTTTCGCAGAGTCTTCATCAAGAAATAAGCTTAGCAAATGTACCGAAGAAATTACTGAGTCGTGGAAATCTGCCTGGAAAAGGTAGGAGGCTACCTAATCATGTCACTGCTCAGCTAATGAGTTTGTCTTATTTCAAATATTAGGACTGCCTTTCTTAAACTTTTTCGAATGTCACCTTAGCTGTCATAAGAATACAGTCTGCAACTTATGCAGTCTGTTGTTAATACGAAAGGTTTATCAGAATGCGAAGATTCATTTCCAAATGTAGATGTTGTTCACTTTGCATAAGCCAAACTTGTACCTGCTTAGCAGTGGAGAGCAAAACTGTTCAGTGACATAAAAATTTTGTGTTCAAGTCAACTGAACAGTTGCCTAATGCTTCGTATGTCTTTTGTTGAGATGGTAGGATAACCTGTTTACTACTGACAACAAATCTGGTTGACCGTTCAGACTCTATAATTGTACTGTGCCCAACCGAATGTCTTTGCAGCAACGGGAATTATTCCCGGAGTTCGAACTTCAGCGAACAATTTCACATCTTCCGATCCCCTAATAAGGGAAATACTCGGATCGAGTGTTTAGTTGGGGTACGCCATGGCCAAGAATTTCATATCTGTCACTGGTATTCATTTTGTGTTCATCAACTCCCCGGCTATTCACCAGTGCATATTTTTAGTCTGATTAAACGGATTTTCAAATATCGTCCCGATGATACTTTAATATACCAGCCCTATATGTGGGTGCACGACTGACCAACATTCCACCCTTTTAAGGGTGTGAGACCAGTTGCGGGATTTTTGTCATCACTGATTTTGTTGCAAAAACTGGAATTTTTGCTTGCGGCAAGCGTTTTTATCCTTAATTTAAAACGGCTTTTGGCCTAGGAAGATCGCTCGCTAGGAAGGTCACTTGCTTGGAGTTGCAGTTCAAAGGTAATCGTCTAAGAAAAGTGTCATAAAACAACTAGCACATACTATTGAAAACTCGGAGTTGCAGAGTTTCTGTGAGATTCCAACTGCCTGATGTTTGTGTGTCCAATGAATATTTGAGTTTAAGTGTAATTCCAATTATGTTTACACCGAATAAAATAGTGGAAGTCCTAATGTTGAAAAGTAGCCGGTAACATCGCTGGGACAACGAGGAGTAATCTAGCGAAACGTTTGTTAGGATTTACCGTTTAACTTTTCAAATACATTGTGACCAATTCATTTCACAATTTGATGCGTAATCTTAGATCAGTATTTTGGTATTGATCTGTCCACCGAGCTTGGCATTTAGGTTGCAAACGTTTCATCACCAGGCGAGGTGACATCATCAGTGCGTAAGTGTTTCAGCGTATATTTGCAACCTAAATGCCAAGCTCGGCGAACATATCAATACCAAAACCATCAACCCGAGCTACAAACAACAGCACCACCGCTGTTCCCAACCATTAGATCAGTATTATTAACGTTCGTGGAAGCAGTCCTCATTATTCCTGATCATTCATCCCGTTGTGCAGTTGACGATGAAGTTAAAGTCATCTGGTAGGAGTTACGTAGGAACATCACGAAGTTTACTGTGTTGCTAGAAGCATTTTCAAAGTTAAACCCTGGCAATTTGCTTGTTAGACAGGAATTCAAGTTAAACGTCACTCACAGTTGATCACGGATATCACCTTACCATCGGTTTTCTAGTCCGTCTACTTTGGAAAAGCACTCTATTCGGGTTTCAACGTTCTGGGGCTCCACATTATCGCACTTCCTTACAACAGTAAGAATTTGATTCTCTTCCACACATACATGGGTCATTTATGTTTAACTCCGATCACTGACCCCACGACTAGCATTTACTTCTATGTTGAAGTCATAGAAGACGTCAGTTATTGGCGGTTTTCTTTTGGCTACTGTTAATGAGTAGGGGACTCTCACTGAGATGAATCAAAGGTCACACGGTTGCTTCCAGCTTTCATATTCTTACAGGATTCTTAAACAAAGCTCGTCAGCATTACATATGTTTGTCACGGTCACTGAGAAAAAAAGCACTGCATGACGGATTCGTTTCAAAGTACGCATCTTCTGGTTTAGCATTCTGGAAGTGCTTTCGTTTACGCTTTCTTAAACGATGTTGAAGTTGAACGGTTGGAACCTACTGAGTGATCATGCTGATCAACGTATCATTTTGCTGGAGAAATTCATCAAGTGTTTTTTCGAGACGTTGGCAAACATGAAGTTTATATTTACAACATTTTCACTGCGAGACCACAGGTATGTGTAGATGAGCCAGTTGTAATGAATAATTGAAATGCCACATTTATACCACTCACGTTTTTCGACCATAACACGGACGAGCACGTAACATTTCCGGGATGGGTGACTTAAACTATTCACAAATAATTCAGTGACTTGTTACAGTATTTCACACAAGATGGCCAATCTTCACTTTGTCAAATCACATGGTGACAAACATACAAATAAATTTGCTTCCAAGTTGGTTCACTTCATCTTGTGAAACTTCATCTATGAAATTATTTTTACAAGTTTCAACAACAGATCTGCAAAAACTGTGTGGATGTGCGCGATCTAGTCTCTTTTCCTAGTTGTCGTGAACACAACTTTGATTCACTACATGAATATCTGCATACTCCGCTGGAACCAGGTGTGAACCTATCCCATTTGGTTTACCGATTTCCTCATTGCACGTTCCCAAACAGTATGTTTTCCCAGTATGCTACCAGAGATGGACTTTTCGCCTAATGTGTGGAAAACGCGTGATACAAATTAGATTATTATTAATTTGATCGTAGACATGAGGAGTAACCATCACAGAAGTTTTAAGTAGACCTGTTAATGTGTTCCTGCTTATCCATTAGAACGTGGACATATTCGCCATAGGCTATTGGCAGTTTATAATTAACATGGCTTACGCATCGTGGTCTGACGCATTTTATAATCTTGCTTTTCCACCGCGAATTCCGTTGTTTCAATACGGAGTTGGTTTGCATAGGCGCACACTTTGACTGAAATAAGCACTTCGTGCAAGATATTCGCGTTTAAACCGATGCATCGCGTTTTTAATCAGTGTCACTCAAATGAACAGCTAGATGATTAGAATCGGAGAATTTTCCATCGTGCTCCCGTATGATGTGAAATTGAAAGCCGTATAAAATTCTCGCACTTCATTGAAATCTACTGCTAAAAATCAGCTTCAGATTTCAACGAATAAATTTTACCGCATACACTACTTGCGTTTATTTTTCCACTCAGACATAATGGTTTTCTATTGTACGTCACACAGACTACATTTCGTGAAGTGCTGTTACATCGTCCCCGGAAAAACGCGTAACACAAACACCGATCAATGTGTGTTGGAGGTGGAATATGTGATTTTACGTTTCATTCGTTCGGATATTTTTGGTCGCTGTCTGAAAGCGTAATTGTTCAAACTTCAGAATTTTTTCTCTCTCATAGTGCTTTGAAATTATCACCTTGTAGAACGGTGAAATGCGCAAATCCACCAGTTTGATTTTCGTCTCACAAAGTCGATGAGATGGTTCAACTTACTCATTACCGGATGTTCTCGCTACAAACATCCGACCATCGTTAGTCCTATTAATTAATTAACGAACACGATTTATCAAGCACGGTAAAACTATCTCATAAACTGAAATTGTGAACATCCAGAAAAGATTTCTTGTCTTGAACATCCTCAAGAACACTGCAAGTGAAATGCCTACAACACACTTATGATTGAATATTTGTAAATGGTTGGTTTGGGAACTGGTATTAGTATTAAAATGCTTTACTACTGTTGTTGTATCTCTAATCGAGTTTCAGTCAAGAGTTTGCCTTACGAGCAATAACAACGGTAGAGAGAACACGTGATTCAGTAAAAGTACATACCGTATTTCGTGAAAATTCCCAGCGTAGTCATGAAAAGCAATGTGTAGCTAACAAGCTCGCTTTCAGTGATTCATCATCAGGCCAAATACATCACATTTATATCACACATTTCACGGGAGAATCGTTAGGAGAATAAACGGGAGGGGGACGTGTGGTTAATGAGGTCAATCAGCTCAACGTCACACTGCAATCAAGTACCCACTTGAACAATGGGTCTTGACAGTGACATATATATTCAGATACCGTCGGTCGAACTCCAACACTTACTGTATTTATACACTTACAACGTACAGTTCAAGTTCAACGAAGGAATCTACCAACAAAAGGATGGTGTCGCAATGGGATCGCCGCTTCGACCACTGTTTGCAGACATTTTCATGGCGAAGTTAGAAAACGAACAGCTGAGTTCAACAATTCGCCAACGCAATTTCTATAAGAGGTGTGTTGACGACATCCTTTACGCACTCGATAATAACGTAGACCCAACTGACATCTTGGCAACATTCAACTCCGCACACCAATACTTACAATTTTCGTTGGAGACCGAAATGAATAGCCAATTAGGCTTTTTGGATGTACGTTTACGTCATCGTGCTGATGGCTCAATTCAGCGGGCGATACATAGAAAGGATACTTGAAATGATCAGTATATTCATTTCAGTAGTGTCGTACCACTTGCCTCGAAAACAAATCTAAACAACTGTTTGACGGGAAGAGCCTTAAGGATTTGCACGGAGGACACAATTGCGAAAGAACTAGCATTCGTACGCACAATATTCATACAGAATGGCTACCCGGAAAGGTTCATAGATAGTGCCATGCAACAGCGGAGTGTACGAGACCAGCTGTACTCTGTAGAAAAGAAAACAGTGCATATCGGATTACCATTCAAAGGCGATACTTTAGCAGAAACTATTACACGTAGGCTCACAAGCGCAGTCAACAGAACATCTTACGCCGCTAAATTACGAGTCTACTTTACGTCTTATCCGGTTTTGTGCCCACGTCTAAAAGATCAAGTGCCTATTTCTGCAGCCTCGTTTTGTGTATACTCATTTACTTGTTCCTGTGGGACCAGTTATGTTGGCCGCACGACTAGACGCTTGTCGGAACATATTCGGGAACACCATCCAGCTTGGCTGAACATTGATATAACAAAGTCATACTATCAAATCTGATGGATTCAAACCACACTGTCAACGTAAAGGACGCATTTCGTCCACTCTACCCAGTTACGGCCATCCGAAAGAGAGCGATGAGGAGTAGGATTCTGTCTACAGCAGTCTATTGAGATCCACCCTGTGCGCCCAGAAATGTCTTCACATTTCACGGGAGAATCGTTAGGAGAATAAACGGGAGGGGGACGTGTGGTTAATGAGGTCAATCAGCTCAACGTCACACTGCAATCAAGTACCCACTTGAACAATGGGTCTTGACAGTGACATATATATTCAGATACCGTCGGTCGAACTCCAACACTTACTGTATTTATACACTTACAACGTACAGTTCAAGTTCAACGAAGGAATCTACCAACAAAAGGATGGTGTCGCAATGGGATCGCCGCTTCGACCACTGTTTGCAGACATTTTCATGGCGAAGTTAGAAAACGAACAGCTGAGTTCAACAATTCGCCAACGCAATTTCTATAAGAGGTGTGTTGACGACATCCTTTACGCACTCGATAATAACGTAGACCCAACTGACATCTTGGCAACATTCAACTCCGCACACCAATACTTACAATTTTCGTTGGAGACCGAAATGAATAGCCAATTAGGCTTTTTGGATGTACGTTTACGTCATCGTGCTGATGGCTCAATTCAGCGGGCGATACATAGAAAGGATACTTGAAATGATCAGTATATTCATTTCAGTAGTGTCGTACCACTTGCCTCGAAAACAAATCTAAACAACTGTTTGACGGGAAGAGCCTTAAGGATTTGCACGGAGGACACAATTGCGAAAGAACTAGCATTCGTACGCACAATATTCATACAGAATGGCTACCCGGAAAGGTTCATAGATAGTGCCATGCAACAGCGGAGTGTACGAGACCAGCTGTACTCTGTAGAAAAGAAAACAGTGCATATCGGATTACCATTCAAAGGCGATACTTTAGCAGAAACTATTACACGTAGGCTCACAAGCGCAGTCAACAGAACATCTTACGCCGCTAAATTACGAGTCTACTTTACGTCTTATCCGGTTTTGTGCCCACGTCTAAAAGATCAAGTGCCTATTTCTGCAGCCTCGTTTTGTGTATACTCATTTACTTGTTCCTGTGGGACCAGNGACCATTTACCGCCTTCCAGTCATCGTACACTCGTATCGTACAGCCCTTTTGTAGCGTCATGACTATAGAGTGAATCCGTTTGGAGCTATCGATTTGTTCGACCGAACCGTTCGAAACCACTTCTCCCATGACAATAGTCACTGAATAGGGTGCGGTAGTGTTATCGGAAGTGCGCGATAGAATTCCGTCTCAATAGTTGTCTTACGCCACCGTTCGAGTGTCCGGCGGAGGGAGGTTGGGCTCTGAAAACCCGTGCTGTTGTTTTCCAGTAGGAGTAGGATTCTTTACCGAGTAAATGCTTTCTGTCAATAACAGTGGCGCATCATCGCCTGCAGTACTTTGTCTCACTTACGCTGTTTGACGGGATGCACAGCACTGAGCAAAATGTCCTTGTTGGCTACAACTTTTGTAGTCAAATTTACGGGCCGGACATGTCTGACAGTCTGTTTCATGCTGGCTACTGGCGCACACCAATAACACACTGGAGAAGTTGTCGAAGGTGTGGGAAAGGAATGCTGTATCTTGCTGGTATCAAGACTGTCCGTTTCTACACTGGACTCCCTAGTTTGTTCAGTTGCTGACCATTTAATCTTGGTTAGTCGAACAACTTGATGCCTGGACGAATTAGCTCTCTCCTGAGTAGGTAGCGTCTCACGGATGCGATTATCTTTTATTTCAGGGGTGAGTTGCTGGGTAGGCACAAAACCTTCGAGCTTATTCCTTGGAATACTCGAATAATCAAACTACTTGGGTACGAGAGGATATAAACTGCTCCAACGGTTCCAGAGTGTCCTCTTTCAACTGGAGAAACTCGACTTTTCTGTGAATACTTTCGTACCGTATAACGAGAGTATAACGAGACCATTGTTTAACGAAGTTTCTGACTGCAAGTCAAGTGCGTCGAAGTGACGTTGTCCTTCATTGCCCAGCAAATGACGGAGCAGCTTTAACTTCAGGCTTTCAATGAAAGTAAAGTAGTGAGGATAGACGGTCGCACCATACTACTCACACCACTATTCAGTAGCCGCATGGATCGAAATGATCGCGAGATAAATACGGGAGACATATGGGGAAGGATCGTTGGAAGGCAGAATGATATCTAATGACTGTCGCCACATGACGGAACTGAGACATGGTATCCAAAGCGACTGGAGCGTCCTCAGAAGAGTACGGTGTGCTAATGAGTGTTTCTGTTTCTAGTCCCGTTGAGAGGCTCAAGTAGTGTATTGGTTTCTCCAATAAAACAACCTTTGTGTCGTCCGCNTCGATTCACAACAGTATATAGTGCCACAAGTGCCACCATGTCAAATGCGCTGAACACAGCGAACAACAACGTACGCAGTTTATTGGTTCATCTCTCAGTTTAAAGCAAATGAGCTGGATGTTTAATAAGAGCTCAGACACCGCGTTGCCGCTGAGTGGTCTTACACACACTGCGAGAGATGGGGTGATGCAGAAAACATGGGACTGCAAATGCGGCGCACTTCCCACCTCCGTCTCTCTCCATAATTCCTCCATGGAGAGTAGGATGGAGGAGTATCAACAGAGTGTGTCCGAAATGAAGTTCAGACTGAAGTTCTTCACTGAGCACACAGCGCTTGCCCTCCCTGGTGATGTGCTCAACGAGAAGGCAGTTGCTTGATCAACTGCACACATTTTGGAGGCAGAAATAAAACTGGAAGAGAAGGCTGTCAGAAGAGTGGACGTAGTTTTATGGGGTCGCTTCCCCAACACCTCTTTTCCAACTGGGCCAGCCAAATCAGTCCTCGCGTCTCCCTTCTTCTCGAACATCATACACGGATGGCGGCTTGCAATTCGTATTAGCCCGTCACGGTGACCTAAGTCAAAGGAAGACTGCGCCTAACCATCACGGCAAGTGTCTTCCGCTGCATCACCTACGGTTCCATCCACGCACCACGTGCCCGGTGTAAACCCGAGGGAATAAGACCGGTAGGTATATGAATGAGGCCTTTGTGTCCAGCCGGCCAATGCTGGTTGGCCAGTTGATTGACCAGCACAAAATGGAAATTCTTATCTCACGGCGGGAAAACTGTGGCTCTGAAGTCCGCTGACCCTAACATGAAAGCATGTCTCTCGGTCTTCCTTAGCAACAGAGGATGAGACGCAAGCAGCGGACTACGACCAAGTCACGAATCACGGTGGACCGGAAGTTACAACTCGACACCAAGGTCACAGTATCTGCTGTTCAATTGTCTACTCAGACTCCTGTGCCCGAAGTGGAACGCGGAGACGACGCTTTTGAGTCATTCCAACGGTCGGCGCCAAAAGCAGGGACACGAGTGTCGATGAAACTGAAACGTCACAAAATCGCTTCCCGGGAAACCCAATCCAAGCCCACAGAAACTTCGCCCACGAATTCGTAACAAAAATGACCTGTGATACTCGCTTACTGTTATTCGGAAAGCATTTCTTTGCCCCATTGCATTAAGTATAACTATGATTGATCCAAAGACAGTGCGCGTATTGTCCTGTTTCAACTCAAGAAGCCATCAGAGGAAGTCGATTATTCCTTGGTGGAAACCTCCAGAACACCACCACCCCGAAAGAAAAAAAATTGGCAACAAAAACGATACCAAAAATTGTGACGTCAAGACTGTTAAGCAAATACGCTGTACGGTCGCTAACATATGCGCAGGTGGTGAGGTTGTGTCCGCAGCCGCAAAGGAGGCACATCAGATCAACCCAACGGAACAAACAGAGTCCAGCCTCAGCGTTGTCGCTCGTACTTTCCTCAGTGTTAGGTCTGACTCTCCGAGCACTCCCTCGCACTCTCCCTTCACTGTTCTGACAAAAGTAACCGAAATGGCCTCTAAATGTATACATAGGCACTAAGTGCATCGAACAATTTACTGGAAATCAGGAAGTCAGTCCATGACACGTGACCGCACATCCTTGCTTTCACGGGCGTCTGGCTTACATGTGGCATCAGTGACACTGGACTGAACGTCCCCAAATACTCGGCTTGCCGAGGTGACCTTGCCGAGGAAGAATGGGGACTCAGCTAATTTCCTTAAGTAGAATCCCCCAACACCCACGGATATCCTGGAATTTCAGCCCCCTGACAAAAGTGACGCTCTGCAGTTTCCACTAAAATCGCGTGGCCAGTACTCACTCCTATTGAGGTTATTCATCATCCTCTCCCATCCAACACTACTGATGATGGCGCTGTTTTCGTGAGCTTAAGCATCTACTTATGACTTCGATGCATTTAGTTAAACTGGACAACGGTATTCCCCCAGGGCTGTGGAAGCGGATCATCGACTTCCTTATCGGCCCTGATACGACGAAAAGCGTGGACACAAGATGCCAACGCCCAGATGCGACACCGTTCTGGCCAGGCTCCTCCTCTCCTCCACCTAGTCATCATTACTGAGAGCCACCTGGTAGACAGAGTGATCATCAAGCCACCACCTGGACACTGTGACTAATCTCTGCTCGTCCCTGATCCTGTCTGCCACTGGTTGCAACGACCAGCAAAAGAAATCCGCAGCTCGAACTTTCAACAAGGTTGCTTGTAATGGCTTGAGTAACTACCTGAGATCATTCATTCTTGAACATGTTTTTGTGGATCAAAACTATCACGCGCAGACGACTTATTCGTAACGTACAGACTATACACATTTTGCGGCTTATTTCTTCCACGCAGAATACGTCGTCTCCTTGATGTCCGTTCCCAATTATTCAATAAACATGAGCTTACGAAAATCCGGAAGACCCAGAGGTTTTCCACACGGTTCAGAATAGGTTTGGGCGATTAATCCGCGAACACAATAAACTAATAAAAGAAAACTTCTTCAAAAACCTCGCGTGAGCAGAGACTTCTTATTTGGGCATATGCGTGTACTGAGAAGGAATAAGCTCTCGGCACTTTATCCACGAATGCTCGACAGAGACTTCTTTGGCCCCCCTAATTGTGACCGCAGTATTTGAAGGATAATAACCGGCAGTCTACAACGCCGCACCGCCGAACTGACACCCCACTTCACCACTGTGCGGCCTTCAGCACCCAAATCCTACCACTCAGTTTTCTGCATCAGATGTCGAGGATTTTTTATTCGAGACTACTTCTTACAGTGCGATGGGCTCTGACAAGATCTACACCATAATTCTCAAGGAAGCAGCCACTAGTTCAGGGGAACCCCCTTGAGATCTGATTAAACGGACAGACCGGACTGGCATTCTTCCTAATGCATGGAAAGAACCGGCGGTCACGTTCATCTCCAAAGTGGGTGACCAACAATCCCAAAACAACTTCAAAAATCAGCCTCGCTAGCATTCCACGCAAGCTGATGGAATGCTCGCCTGAACGCGTCATCTTCGAGCACTTCTTATGGAACAATATTTTTTTAGATACCCAATGCGGCTCCTTCCCAACGAATCATGCATGACATATATGCCTTTACTTATTAGGTAGTCTCATGAAAGCAAAGAACGACGGTCTGCTTCCACATGGTGTCTTCCTCGATTTTGCCACGGCTTGTGACCGTGTCTCACATGACCCTCTCGGACGCACGCTGGAAGTTTATGGGATCCAAGAAGAGATTCTTCCGTAGATTGATTTTGTATATTTGGCAGATTGACATAAAAATCTGGGACGCCAGTGGCCCTGGTGTATTATAGATTGGTCTCGACGCGATTAGGCGCTGGTTGAACGATTGGTGCCTCACACTCAATGATATTAGGTGTGCACAAGTGCCACTCGATGGAGAGCACAGCAATACCTTCGTGCTTCACAGTGTGTTCAGTACAACAGTCGTCACAAAAGTCGGTCTGGAGAAAGATTCAGGCATCTGGATATCGCCTGATCTATTGTTCATATATCATCATGAATTGACCACTCTTGGGGAGATTAAGCGCACTTTCTCCGCATAGGCAAGGGAGCGTTCTGACCGATTCATCTTCCATATCCCATGTACCTCGAAGACGCTCTGAACAATGCATCTGACAACACGTAACAGTCCCGACTTGAAATCTTTCATGTGCAATTAATTCACTTTGAACGACGCCACGGTGGTTCAATTCTCACTTCTTTAGTTTAGGTAGTATGGAACAACTCTTCGTCACAGCAAATGATGATTGCCGACGAGGACATGAAAGTGATCTTTTCAGGCTCTTTCCTCAGACCTTTGTCGAGCAGAAGTTTTTCCTCTACAGGGCTACCGAACTTTGGAACCGTCCCCGCTCTAAAGTCATTATAAGCGTCTCTGGAGATCGCTTCGAGGCGTTGCTCAGTTCAGGTGTACCTAAAAATTCATAACGCCGATATTCTTAATCTGTTCTTGGTATCCACTGCAATTCCGAAAATCGACACTACACCCTGTTTTTATTGAATGCATTTCAGACCAACAGGCGGCCGATTATCACTTAGCGAGATCGGCTGACTAGATGCAGGAACATAGGGCCCCTGACTCAAACTCTTGTATCAGTCGTTAAACCACTGTTCAGTGGCAATTTGAAAGGCTAGTAAATCATGAACAAAAGTTTGATAGTGTGTCCCTGCTGGCTGGAGTTTTTGAGAGAAAAGAGACGGTGGCTGGGCTTCGCCATCCACATTCTGTTGTGAAACACCATCAAAAGCCGACTAAGATGCATCAGTCTCCAAACTCATGGGCATGCCCTCATCTACTCCTGAAGGCTTCAACGTGGCTGCTCGGCACATTGGTTTTGTGGCTGCAAGAAACGCAGTAATGATCTCGGGAGGCAAAACGAAATGCTCGGAACCGTCATCTGAAATATTTATGAAAGTTTTCAAAGGCTGTAAACACCCTAGGATAAGGCAATGATAATGACTGCTTAGAAGACGTAGGAGCCTTTTTAGAGGCTGTGGCCGTGGACGACCTATAACAGCACTAGTGTTCTCGGGCAAAGTCTGAGAGCGGTCACTGTTAACTCACTGTCCAGGAAAATTTATTCAAATAATTCCGAAAATGCAGCCCAGAGGGTTTGTCGTCACACCGTATTGGATGAAACGTTCAAAAAGCTTGTAACAATGTGATTCATGCTTTCGAGCATCCGAATCGACGAATGAGAGGACGCCACTATAACCGCACCCGATAGTTGAACATTTGTAAAGCCTGTGCGGACGGATTCGCAGTCCAAGGGGAGCGGTAATTGCAGTCATTGGGTTGTCCTCCAGGACGCCGGGGATTCGAAAGTTTGCACAAAATGAAACTATCCTGGAGAAGGTAGTCTTCCCGTTCAAACTGATTGATAATTCGTGGGTGTGATGGATAAGATATCGGCCTAACAATGCTACGTTGCTGAAGGCGCGTTGATCATTGTAAGTAAACAAATCACTTGTCGACTTTTTGTGGACCATGGAAAGGAGTGAGACCCATGGTGCATTTCAAGGTTTGATAAAACCAACTCATTATAGGTGTTCAAATTCTGGTTTAACTACTTCAAATTTCTGCGACCGCAAACGGCATATCGTCGGACCACATGAAATCGCCGTTTGCAACGTGTCCTGGGAACATAACAAGAGTAAACCCACAAGGCACATCGCACACCCCTGCATACACTCCTACGTTTTCTGCAGTTCGCACGACGGTAATAAATCTAGATGATTTTCGGGGAACCATGTAACCCTACCTTGTTGTACTTCACAACCGTTCCCAACCTTGTCTTCCAAATGTCAGCAACGCCGAAATCCCCTATGCACCTGTAAAAGCACTTCTGGGATTAAGAAAGTGCAAAATTCGGGATTCTCAAAATACAATATAATTCATTCCGTGAAAATAAAACTACCCTATTACCGGTGTGATGAATAATGTCTCAATCACCGTATGTCTGGATATACGTAATTCCGAATTCCGTGTATTAATGCTGCCATACGTGAGCAATCAAAACAGCACTCATATCGAATTTCGGAAATGCCATACGGTGAGGTTGTTCTTGATTATCTATCGGCTTGAACAACCAGAGGCGGGTTCATGACACAGATATCGGTGCCAAGCAAATAAGGCGGAGTGCCGCTGTAGATCTTGTCAGAGCCCATCGCACTGTAAGAAGTAGTCTCGAATAAAAAATCCTCGACATCTGATGCAGAAAACTGAGTGGTAGGATTTGGGTGCTGAAGGCCGCACAGTGGTGAAGTGGGGTGTCAGTTCGGCGGTGCGGCGTTGTAGACTGCCGGTTATTATCCTTCAAATACTGCGGTCACAATTAGGGGGGCCAAAGAAGTCTCTGTCGAGCATTCGTGGATAAAGTGCCGAGAGCTTATTCCTTCTCAGTACACGCATATGCCCAAATAAGAAGTCTCTGCTCACGCGAGGTTTTTGAAGAAGTTTTCTTTTATTAGTTTATTGTGTTCGCGGATTAATCGCCCAAACCTATTCTGAACCGTGTGGAAAACCTCTGGGTCTTCCGGATTTTCGTAAGCTCATGTTTATTGAATAATTGGGAACGGACATCAAGGAGACGACGTATTCTGCGTGGAAGAAATAAGCCGCAAAATGTGTATAGTCTGTACGTTACGAATAAGTCGTCTGCGCGTGATAGTTTTGATCCACAAAAACATGTTCAAGAATGAATGATCTCAGGTAGTTACTCAAGCCATTACAAGCAACCTTGTTGAAAGTTCGAGCTGCGGATTTCTTTTGCTGGTCGTTGCAACCAGTGGCAGACAGGATCAGGGACGAGCAGAGATTAGTCACAGTGTCCAGGTGGTGGCTTGATGATCACTCTGTCTACCAGGTGGCTCTCAGTAATGATGACTAGGTGGAGGAGAGGAGGAGCCTGGCCAGAACGGTGTCGCATCTGGGCGTTGGCATCTTGTGTCCACGCTTTTCGTCGTATCAGGGCCGATAAGGAAGTCGATGATCCGCTTCCACAGCCCTGGGGGAATACCGTTGTCCAGTTTAACTAAATGCATCGAAGTCATAAGTAGATGCTTAAGCTCACGAAAACAGCGCCATCATCAGTAGTGTTGGATGGGAGAGGATGATGAATAACCTCAATAGGAGTGAGTACTGGCCACGCGATTTTAGTGGAAACTGCAGAGCGTCACTTTTGTCAGGGGGCTGAAATTCCAGGATATCCGTGGGTGTTGGGGGATTCTACTTAAGGAAATTAGCTGAGTCCCCATTCTTCCTCGGCAAGGTCACCTCGGCAAGCCGAGTATTTGGGGACGTTCAGTCCAGTGTCACTGATGCCACATGTAAGCCAGACGCCCGTGAAAGCAAGGATGTGCGGTCACGTGTCATGGACTGACTTCCTGATTTCCAGTAAATTGTTCGATGCACTTAGTGCCTATGTATACATTTAGAGGCCATTTCGGTTACTTTTGTCAGAACAGTGAAGGGAGAGTGCGAGGGAGTGCTCGGAGAGTCAGACCTAACACTGAGGAAAGTACGAGCGACAACGCTGAGGCTGGACTCTGTTTGTTCCGTTGGGTTGATCTGATGTGCCTCCTTTGCGGCTGCGGACACAACCTCACCACCTGCGCATATGTTAGCGACCGTACAGCGTATTTGCTTAACAGTCTTGACGTCACAATTTTTGGTATCGTTTTTGTTGCCAAATTTTTTTCTTTCGGGGTGGTGGTGTTCTGGAGGTTTCCACCAAGGAATAATCGACTTCCTCTGATGGCTTCTTGAGTTGAAACAGGACAATACGCGCACTGTCTTTGGATCAATCATAGTTATACTTAATGCAATGGGGCAAAGAAATGCTTTCCGAATAACAGTAAGCGAGTATCACAGGTCATTTTTGTTACGAATTCGTGGGCGAAGTTTCTGTGGGCTTGGATTGGGTTTCCCGGGAAGCGATTTTGTGACGTTTCAGTTTCATCGACACTCGTGTCCCTGCTTTTGGCGCCGACCGTTGGAATGACTCAAAAGCGTCGTCTCCGCGTTCCACTTCGGGCACAGGAGTCTGAGTAGACAATTGAACAGCAGATACTGTGACCTTGGTGTCGAGTTGTAACTTCCGGTCCACCGTGATTCGTGACTTGGTCGTAGTCCGCTGCTTGCGTCTCATCCTCTGTTGCTAAGGAAGACCGAGAGACATGCTTTCATGTTAGGGTCAGCGGACTTCAGAGCCACAGTTTTCCCGCCGTGAGATAAGAATTTCCATTTTGTGCTGGTCAATCAACTGGCCAACCAGCATTGGCCGGCTGGACACAAAGGCCTCATTCATATACCTACCGGTCTTATTCCCTCGGGTTTACACCGGGCACGTGGTGCGTGGATGGAACCGTAGGTGATGCAGCGGAAGACACTTGCCGTGATGGTTAGGCGCAGTCTTCCTTTGACTTAGGTCACCGTGACGGGCTAATACGAATTGCAAGCCGCCATCCGTGTATGATGTTCGAGAAGAAGGGATACGCGAGGACTGATTTGGCTGGCCCATAAAACTAGTCCACTCTTCTGGCAGCCTTCTCTTCCAGTTTTATTTCTGCCTCCAAAATGTGTGCAGTTGATCAAGCAACTGCCTTCTCGTTGAGCACATCACCAGGGAGGGCAAGCGCTGTGTGCTCAGTGAAGAACTTCAGTCTGAACTTCATTTCGGACACACTCTGTTGATACTCCTCCATCCTACTCTCCATGGAGGAATTATGGAGAGAGACGGAGGTAGGAAGTGCGCCGCATTTGCAGTCCCATGTTTTCTGCATCACCCCATCTCTCGCAGTGTGTGTAAGACCACTCAGCGGCAACGCGGTGTCTGAGCTCTTATTAAACATCCAGCTCATTTGCTTTAAACTGAGAGATGAACCAATAAACTGCGTACGTTGTTGTTCGCTGTGTTCAGCGCATTTGACATGGTGGCACTTGTGGCACTATATACTGTTGTGAATCGAGAAGGTGGACGACACAAAGGTTGTTTCATTGGAGAAACCAATACACTGCTCAAGCCTCTCAACGGGACTACAAACCAAAACACTCATTTGCACACCGCACTCTTCTGAGGACGCTCCAGTCGCTTTGGACACCATGTCTCAGTTCCGTCATGTGGCCACAGCCATTAGATATCATTCTGCCTTCCAACTATCCTTCCCATATGTCTCCCATATTTATCCCGCGATCATTTCCATCCAAGCGGCTACTGAATAGTGGTGTGAGTAGTATGGTGCGACCGTTCATCCTCACTAAACTCCTCCCTCCGCAACGATTGTTTCGGTCGTAACAAAAGGCGTTCAGGTTCTCTTCGTTCTCTCGACGATCTGCGTGCCGGCCTCGGTGCTGTTGACACACCTGGTGTGCATTCTCTTCTGACCGGAGTGTCGTACCATTTACAAAGTTGGCTTCCGTTCACTCGATGCTGACTTGTCTCATTCTTTATCAGATACACTGGGCCACGACGTTCAACTACAACATACGGTTCCCTCGACTTTGCCAGTAACTTCCTAGACCCGGGTCCTGTTGCCCCCGCGCTCCGCCGGTCCCGGTATTTAACCTTAGATCCAGGTTCAAACGCAGTCCTCCGACACGATAACCTCGCAGTTGATTGCTCCTCAGAAGCTTCTCGTGTGTTTATCAGGTTTCGGTTGGCAGATCTCTGAGTCTCCGCTAATTAACGCGTGCTCATCCGTCGGTCTCCCCATAAACCAATCTCCTGATCGACTGGCAAGCGTGGCACGCGCCCATACATTAGCTCGAATGACGACATTTTCGTTGTCTCTTGCGGCGAACAGCGGTGGGCCAGTGGAATCAACGGTAACGTTTCTTCCCAGCTTCCTCCTTTCGCAGCCAATCGTTCCTTGATTGTGCGATTGGTCCTCTCTGTCAATCCGGTTGATTGAGGATGGTACGGAGTTGTGCGTATTTTTTTGATTCCCAAACGCTCCGAAACTCCTCACTTCCGAAGCACGAGCCTTGATCAATCAATATGCTTCGTGGTATTCCGTTATCCGTTATGATGTGCTCCATCACCGCCCTGCACAACGTGCTTGCGCGCTGATCGGGTATAGCGGCTGCTTCGATCCACCTTGTGAAGTGTTCGGTCATGACTACGATGTGTTGATTTTCGGACGTCGTAACTGGAAGGGGGCCCATCTCATCCACCCATATAGCGAACCGTTGCGCGGCCCGCACATGCTCCGCCCGGTCGACGGCGTGCCAGAGGCAGGCCGAAGGCGGGCAGTGAGACTAGAGCCCCGCATGTGCCCCGCGCGGGCCACGGTCAGCCAGGTTAAAAATTCGCCAGCGCAGTTTTCAACGCGGTCCGCAAATTTCGACAATTTTAAACGGCTTCCTCAACTTTTTTGTTACGTGCTCCAGGCTTATTGATGTCGCCCATGAAGAAGATTGAAATAATTCGGAAAACATGCAAAATTGATTGTTAACTTTACAGAAGTGCATCGGTCACATACAATTCATTATGCACCTTTTCAGGAAATTCAGCCATCGGTGGGGAAACCTGCAGAGAGGAATGCAATGAAAATATGTGATAAACGGAAAGCAGAAATCAGACTGCAGAGAATGTTTTTAAAACAAATTGAACAACACGAGAAAGCAATCACGAAACATCTGTGACTCATTGAAGTAATCTAACGCACTGCTTATGAGGGTTCGCAACAGCCTCACGCTCAAAGGCGGGTGTGCGTCACATGCACGCTATATTATTTACCACATTCACAGAACAACCCAATATTGGCAGTACTTTCGAGGTAGTTTTCACAAATGGCATAAGAAATAGCACTCACTTCGTTAGTCGGTATCCAAATCTAAATTTTGCTGGTTAGATTGCTTCGTTCCACGTTTCATGCGCCCGCCGGCTCGGTCGCGCGCGTTTCTGAACGAACGTCGCATGTGCACGCGCAGCTCTTCAGCGGAGATATCCGCGTACCTCTGTTGACTGGAGATAGCATCTTTAATGATTTACACGATGGAGAATAGGTGATGAGACATTACCTTGGACTACCTCCATCAACAGCAAGTCAAAGGCCGCCCGTTTGTTAGCAGTCCCAGTCCAGTTAGTGGTAATTGCCAGGTCGTGATGTATGAGAGAGGACATTATGCGACGCACGGTATCCGCAACGTCGGTTCCATTCATTCTAGCGAGTGACTTCATCTACAAGAAATAAGTATCACATTAACTGCTGCGTTGTACACATCCGACTTGGCCAACTCGGCCTCCCGTGCAACCAGATCCCCTTGCGTTCGTGCGGGCGACCTGAACGTTTCAGGCATGGATGCCGGTCTGGGATCATTGGAGGGCGGAAAATTGCGGGCCATTTGCGTTTCCAACGCTTGCAGCCGGGAGTTGACGGTTGACAGTGTTACAACTATTCCTTTGACCAAATCCAAAATGGCCGCGATGTCGCCTTGACTGGGATCACTGTCAATCCTGGGGGAACGTGAGTTCTGTACCATGTACTCACCTGCTGTTACTGTACAGAATCCGAGTGATCAGACGAACTCGTGTTGGCGTACATCCGTGCAGACAAGGTTGAGTGTATGTCAAAGTGGGATGTGCAAACCGTTGAACTGCCAAAAATGGTTACATAGAATGACGGCCAAGACAACTTACGGAATGGCTGTAGCCTCGGGTACCAACAGAGGTGATAATTCAACGGGGTCTGCAGATAGCATTGTGGATGGCCCAGGAATGGGAGAACGCCGGGGAGAGCTAAACGTCACAAACAAATGAGCGGCGAATTTTGCGGCGACGTTACTTAGGCATAATCGGCTAGGGCAATGCCGGTATTGGTGGGACGGGATAAACTGAAGGCTCTTGACGACCAGTACCCTTCTTCTTACTACCGTATTCGTCGTCAGAACTGAAACCCACGGGAACCCTGAAAGTCGGTAATGTTTATATTGTCGGTATACTCACCGCTTTTTCTCTGTGTATCGAGTGTTGAAGTTTGTCAGCCGACTAGTGCAGTCGGAGCCGGTATCCGACGACTACCGTACTGTCTCCCGTTCCTCTGCGTGTGCATCGACGTAGGTGGCTGAACTGCTGGGAATTACAGAATGCAAAACTAACCTGTTCGTGCTAAATCGATTACTGCGTATTGCGGTGCAGTGGGTGGCAGGGGCTCGTGCGCATGTAGTAACTTGTGATAGGCACACAAGTTGCGACTGCCCGGCCACCGCACAGTGTGCTCATCTACAAACCACGCTGTGCTCACGATAGCAACGGAGTTGTCTTCAATAAACTTGACGACGGTAAAAATCTACAAACGCTTGTCATAGTCAAAATCAGTAATATCTCGAAGTACTTCTACGACCATGTTCTCAGAGTACAAAAAAGATGAAGTGATCAGTTCATAGTGTGCAAAATCGGTATGAAAACGCTGTATTTTACATTAAGAATATGCATGTATTTGTAGTGAATGTCATGCACTGCGCAAGAATGTACTGTTCCGGATGAACTATGCACTTTAAAAATATACAAATGGGAAGACTGTAAACAGTGTGTGAAAAAATTATCATATCTTAAGAATAAACGAAACCGGATTACGTCACCGCAATATACAATGAGTGGCGGTCTCCTATGCACAATGATAGCATTGTCAGGGGCGGTACTGGGGAAGAAGACATTATTGTGTACAAGACCGTCACTTGAAGACAAAGGTCTTGCAAGGGGGACGCGGATGTCTTCAAACACACATGTATTCGTATCCAATGGGGGGGGGGTAAGGAGGGTTTCGGCAGCTCGCCGATAGATTTGCTGGGCAGGGTGTAATGGGGAATGCACACAGCCTTTCAGGTAACGCATGAACGATTCAAACGGGAACGCCGAAAATTCATCCAGTGACCCATGAACACGTACATCGCTGGGGAGGTGCATCAAAGAATGGGCATTGTACACTATCTGCTCCGATCCATAAAGGCGAACAAAGTGTTCAATAAAAACAATGAGTAACCAACTGACGAAATCGAAATAAGTTACATGCAAAGTAGGGTGACACAAAATATGAATACATATAAACAAATCCAAAAATTGCGGTATTTGCAAGGATCTAGTAAGCCTCGAAGAACAACAGGTCCTATGTACAATAGAAACTGTCGGAATTCAGTGGCTTTCCATCGTTCGACCTCTGTCAAAGGTCGACAACGTCAAGGGAAGTCACAAGGGACGTCAGTTCGCAAGTCCGATATACGTGCTGATATTACGGTGACACTGTTTGCACTCAGACGAAGGTTGCAGTCGACGGGACTGAGAAGCCACAAATTCAACATTCGCTTCATTACTCCGAGACATACTAGGTGCATGTAGCCCGGTGGGAAAGTGGACACCATGTCAATGGGAATATCACAGAAAGGGGAATCTCCGATGTGCTGAGCCGGATTGCTCTGACGAATGGAGCTTTCGTGTGTCCGCAACGGAGAATGTCACGATAGGAAGGTGAGACGACGTGCAACACGGATTCCCCTCTGTGTGCATTTATCACAGCACAAGTAGCCCGAATGCCCTTTGACCTGCCTAAGGAAGCGTCGTGCAGGAGTATCACAGATAACACGTCGCAGACTGCACTGTAATGTGCGCTCCGGTGTGCACTGCAGACCATCTCGCAATAAGTGCCGGAGTTCGTTAACGCAGTCCGCCAGGAACTGCGCTACATTGGATGGTTTCGATGGTCCACAATAGATGCCTACTATAAACGGTCCCCAAGTCGACGGTGAAACAGTGCGCCCTAAAATAGGCTAAAATTGTGTTTTCGACGCGTTGAAAGGTGATACCCGGTCAATGTGCAGCTGTAACTGGGTACTAATGTAGTCATCGTTGCCAGGCAATGAAAAGTGGCGCAGTGACGCCTTCTCTAACCCGAAGTGCACGTAAACACCGGAGCCGATGTACTTCTCGGGGCAGTCTCGCGGAGTGCGCATCAATGTCCTTGGGTCCCGAGGAAGAGTTGGGTGGTGCATGCTCAGCACTCCCAGGAACATTGACTGATGAACCATGCGCGTATATGACTGTTGGAAACAGGAGGCGAAATCTTCCTTTATACCTCTCCGCCGATCCACCGCTATGTATCGTTCCCAAGTTCGCAGCGAGCGCCCTGAAAGGTTTCCCAATGACAAAGCTGCGCTTACTTGAGGTACGTCTGCGTGCAACTGGACGTTCCACTAATACATTTGGACGTATCGGCGACCGGCGCCATTTCAACAGGACCGTCCATCAACACATGTGGCACATCTGCGCGGCACGGTTCACCTGGGAATTAGAAAAAAATTCATCACATTACTTCGCATGTCCCGTTTAGGACATCCCCGGAGGTGGTCCCACATCGAGAATCTCGGATTGCAGCAAAAAGGCATCTGCATAAGTAGCCGTTTCCGGTAGATATAAATGGCAGCTTTTGATGTCCCAGGCATTGCAACTGTACACCTACAATACCAGCTTTATGGATGTGTTTGAAATCCCATATCTACGTAAATAATGCAGACAGAGCAAACATGGAGCATAACAATCTTACAATATTCCTTCTGGGCATTGCAATAATACCACGGACATTTTCCTGTTCACACTGGGTAACCTCAGTATAACCGCATGAACTTGTGTAACAATCGAACAACCACCACAACAATTCAACTTTCATGGATATTTTTGAAATGCAACTGCTCGGTTATTATTTTACATAGAACAATAATAATTCACAGAAAGCACTTTCTGTGAATGATGTATGAGAATGAACAACAGCGGCTAATTTCTTACGTACTTCCGTAGAACAGCATAACCGTCCAACGTGCACAAATCTTACCTCAGCAAGCTCAGAAAATTAGCGATTGAAGATGTCTGACTTTACGACGTCATTTAAACAAATATCACTTATTTTGCTGAAAAGAAGGGTGCAGATTTCGAGGTGATGTTCATAGACATTTACTTTTAGAAGAATTATTCCACGGGATGCTTGTTTCGATGATGGCCCACCGAAACCCGCAGGAAACCGTTCAGTCGCGGTAGACCATGTGTTACATGGGCACGTACCACAATTCTCCAACTTCACTGACCGGAATTGGTTGGGTGGGATACTGACTGGGGTGGTTATTGCTCTTCACTAACTGACATTGCTGGCACGCCCGCACATGATTGTCAACATCATTCTTCCTTCCCGGCCAGTATGCCCTTTGTTTCAGCACTTCGTAGGTTCGATGACAACCCGTATGAGCCGGCTGATTACATTCCCTCACATTTGCCGCCCTCAACTCCGCCGGTATGACCGAGACGTTTATTCCATCCCGCAATTGGCGTATCAAAATTCCGGCACTATCCAGCTGCAAATCGGGCCAGTGCATTCTATTAACCTTCAATTCCGGATTCCCATTGTCTTCTGGCGGTTGTTCTCTCGACAAGAGTGGGTCAATCACCACGCGGATCGCTGTATCCATCCTCTGTGCTGCTTGTAACTTTCCGGGGTCACCCTCCAGTTCGATACTGTTAACTGCGGTCACGTCCTTGTGGACCTCATCCAGGTGTTGCGTTCGGGAAAGCAAATCGGGCACACAGTCCTCCTTTCCGGCTACATGGCGAATTGTGGAGTCGTATTCCTGCAGTCCTTACGCCCACAGATCCAGTCTTACTCGGGTATCCTTTTTCGATTCAATCCACTTCAGCGGTTTGTGGTTGGTCTCCACATGGAAACGTCTGCCGAGCGAGTACCGCCTCCATTTTTCCAAGGCCCATACGCTTGCCAAACACTCCTTCTCTGTCGTTGAATAGTTTCGTTCAGCAGGACTCAGTACCCGTCTGGCGTATTCCACGACACCTGCTTTCTGCTTCAGTACCGCTCCAATTCCTACACCACTCGCATCCCTTGCAACAATGAAGCTCTCTCCAGTCACTGGCAATTTCAGGGTCAGCTGTCCTTCCTTCATCTACCGTTGAATCTTGACGAACGCTTGGTTAGCTTTCCGTGACCAATGAAATTGATTATCCTTCCTCGGAATTTCGTATAAAGGACTCGCGAGGTCAGGGATGTTCATGATGAAGCGGTTGTAAAACCCAACGCAACCGAGAAACTGTCTCAGCATCCTCTTCGAAGTTGGCACCGG
>QNGE01006015.1:12773-23196 GCA_008508345.1 Paragonimus westermani | reverse complement strand
GCAGGTCGGGTATCAATCACACATCGTGACATGTTAGTAAGTCACATCTTGTGAGGCGTCCGTTATTCCGTCTGGTGTGTCCGTTATCTACTCGTTGAGATTCAACGAATGCAACTGTTTATCAGAATCTCGATGTTGTGCGCACAACCGTTCCGGAAATTACCTTCCACTCTGCGTACCGATTCTCACTTACCTCGAGTTTCATTCGAATGAATGGGTGTAATAAACTTACAACTGGCACCGGTCATCCATCTTGTTAATCACTAGCAGCAAGCCCAAAATACGACACTTCACGTTGAATGAACAACAAGCGCCCTTGCACACGGTCACGTTCATCACGAAATCGGGCGCATCTTGTCGAACCCGAATTTTCTCGCATAAATCTGTGGGTGCCATGAGCAGTTCAATTATGTCATTCGCTCTCAACTGTTAACCCAGTTGAGCTTTAGTTGAATGCAAACCATGTGTGTGCAACATCATTCGGAGTAGATTCCACTGTGTGCGTCCAAAAATAGCATGCATCCATCATATTTTCAACTGCAATATACGGGACAAGCTGAGTTCTTCGGAAAACTAGGCGCCTACGACACGCAGGAGTGTATCGCCTGGAGGATGTAACATGCGGAGCATCATGTGACCTCAGCTTATGAGAACGGACGATCTGGTGTTCCGCAGTATGCTTAATAATGAAACATCGGGCGTCTGACTGTACAGTGTTCTGTCTACCGTTGATCCAACGTATTCGGACGCTGCCACTACCGTTAAAATACTTTGCTTTAGCAAAATCAAGATTTGATCAGCCCAAAAGCATGACTCCCCAATCGGATGCTTGGCTTGGAGCTCCCATGCTGCGAGAGTTAAGAAAGCATTATGCTTGGCAAAACGTAGATTCGCGAACATCTTTAGAGACGGTCCGATCGAAACGTATCAATTGTTGAGAGGATTTCTAGAATGCAAGGAATCACCTGTCGGTTCGAATTGGGCATTCAATACACTGAGCGCTTGAGTTGATGGTTGCTGGTGAACTAGTCAGAACAAACAGTCACATACATTTCCCCCCACATTCCTCCATTACGTCGGGCAATAAAATGCGGGAGTAACTTACCGCCCAAAATAGTGGCGGTCATTACACTAAATGGCTTCAAGTATCGGCGTGTGGCACATTTTACACATACTTGGTAAAGCGAACAACGCGTTGACTCGTTTAATCATTGTTTGACGATAAATCATGAAACTGCCAACCGTTTCGCATTCTGCTTCCTCAACACGACAGTCAGATTAGAATGACTGCACTTTACAGGCACAGCATAACCAGATATTCGTGCTGTGCTATTTTGATTTCATGTCGTAGAGTTGAATTTTGTGTTCGACTCCATCAGAATTCAGGTCGAGAGGTAAAATTTTGGAAGAAGTCTGTGACATTTTGTTATACCACCTCAAGGAGGATTACTCAGAGTGACTATGTCGGGTGATGTTCCCACTGGCATCTCGTGATCCGTGTGCACACCTGTCAGCTGCCTTATGGTTTCTGTTGGAAAACCTCGGGTTTAACACGTTTGGCGTAAGATGAAAACACCGTTAATAGCAACCAGTAGTATTCACCGTGCCCGATCGTAACAGTCGAGTGGACGTCGAAATATCCAGATGTATCACCAACTTCCACCTTCATCTTCCTTTCAACTGATTCACGATAGACCACCCGGCCCAAGTAGACTATATGCACACAGTGTGCTAGCGTGAACGTCACTGACGCAGTTATATGTATCGGTGACAGGTTCCCACAAGTTTCCACACCCGGTGATCACGGTAATGGTGAGCAAGTTCGTTGCAGTTGCTACAAGAATTCCAGGTTATAAAGGCAACGTATTCAAGCACTCCGCGTTTTCCCGCAGATCCGAATACGCAGTGCGAAAATTGGAGTAATAACTGCATATGATGCAACAGGGAAATGCTAACGATGGTTTACAGAATGGCAAAGTGAGTTGCAAGTAGAAGTCGGTGGGCAGGCAAATTGTTTTCGAATTGCTTCAACAGAAAGCTAATTGGGCTAAAGTGCCAGCATTAATATTATGTTATCACAAGGAGTCCAATTATGACGGTATAAACTAACAGCATGTTGTTTGTGCTCACCCGAACATGAATATATCCAGATTACACTTAGTTACATAAACTTGGGCTTTCACCGTCACAAAATGTATGCCGATCATTTGTTCAAAACCGAGTCAGACTAATGTGATGTGAATGCGCACATTCGAGCGGAAGGCCACATTACCGGAATTTCAGATGTTGGATATCATCGAGTTACCTGACAAGATTCGCTGTAGACATGTATGCCGCCAGTCAGAATGAATGTATTGTTGAGCGACAGCGGTTGAGGCTGGGTTGTTCTTATAGTTGACTGTTGTGGACGAATATAAATAGCTGGTCGTCACTCCACATTGCAGTAGGATCGGAAACGGTAAATCCAAGCTAACTGATGTTGCTCATCTTCTTGTTAACGACACTCGGTCTCGTGAACGCGTATGAAGTGCAAACCGGTGAGTGTTTAACTTAACAAGAACTGTTCATCAACCTATGCAGTTAGAGTTGCACGTGTTCATGGTAGCACACTGACTGCGTATACGCAACAGTGAATTGTGTTTCGACATTGCTATGCTGTCAAAATTGGTGATGCAAGTTTCTCCCATCCCATTTCCATTCTCGAAGGTGCGACGATTCCAGGTAAGGTTATTCCGACTTGTGATCACACAAGAAATAAATTTATTGAACCGACGCTTTGTAAAGTTCTGGCATTTGTATTTGTTCACGTTCGAGGTTGTTTGTGATAAGGAATGAATGGGTGCATTGCAATCGGTCGGACAGTGGATTGGATGCACATTAGTTCTTGGGATTGAACAGGGATTGAGGTGCTGGAATATTCATGGTCTGGTTTGAAAATATTATGGAGACACGTATCACCCATTCACCATGCATTACGAATAGCACTCTTAATAGTTTTGAGTAGATATGTTTGAAATCAGCTAACCCTGGATAGTCTTCTCCACATTCCAGATCGCTGTCGCCTTCCCATCCACATTGGAAGCTGCAACAGCAATTTCTTGATGTACGCTTTTGACTTGAAGAAGAAGAAATGCATCGATTTCATCTACACTGGATGTGGCGGCAATGGGAACAAATTTCGGAACAAAGTGGAATGTGATCGTGTGTGTGATGTCCAGTGATTCTGGACGGTATGCAGTTTCAGTGTTGAGTGTTTGCAGAATAAATGGCATTCTCATACTGTGTATTTGCTGTGATAATTTTCTCACTGGGAGTTCGTGCCTGTCCGCTGATAGGTGGAAGACGGTGGAAGGATCAGAAATAGCGCAACCGTTCAAGTTTGCAAATTGTTCACTATATGCCGATTTCTAGTAATTATCTGAAGGGAGATTTGTTTTTCATGGAAGTTCTTGCTGGGCGTGAGTTCTGATTTCCTGACAACGTGTACGGTACACAAAAAATTACTTGAATACTCGAATTAATGTTGGAGACACTGTTGTCATCTTGACTTCAGCAAGTTAATTGGAATTGTCCAATCGCATGCAACCCAGACACTCCATATTAGCATATGTGGCAAGTGGGACAAACCCCACACCTCAGCTGAAGCAGATATGCGGTGCATAGATGAATTTCCGAGCTTATCCTCACAGTTACGAGGAAGTTGAAACCAAATTGTGTAATGGATCTAACGCGCGAGGACGCCAGTCTCCGTTTGACGACCTCGCCGAATTCTCTTCCCGATGCGTGACGAAAACGCGAGGCGACAAACGGAGAGTTGCAGCTCGTGATAGGTTTTATTTGGGTGTGACTAGAAAGCGGATATCAAAGAAGGAACCAGTAGAAACTTGACCAGCACATTGTCCCCCCATGTGAAGTGATATATGTGTAGACTCGCTCACAGTCTTCCAACAACTCGTCAGTCTGCTTTCATCAATGTGCTCAGTTGAGGATCTAGCGCTTGAAAACGAAACTGTGTTGAGCGAATTTGCCACATTGTGGTGGATATTCAGTAATCCTTCAATCGAACCGTTGATGTCAGAAGATATTTGTTCGGCCTATTTCTCAGAACTAACAACCAAGTCTGCGTTTATCGGAAGGTACAATTTCCGATGGAAAAGAGCCAATCACCCAGCGTGGGTTATTGGGAATATTTGGAAATACAGTACCTCCAGTCCTTTCAAGCTCAACGAAAAGGGTTGAATCGAGAGGGCGATTCTCAGGTATGTAATGTCATGCTGGTAACAGTTTATGGACCTTTGACAACGTTATCGGAGTACGGCCTGGTAGTGCAATGTTTCCCAGTGTGAACGGATTACACCGCACTGCTTGTGTGAATACTGAACCGGTGTTTTAAAGCAATATTTGTGAAGCCCATACCTGTTGAGCGGCATCCTGAACGAAGATTCCAGTGGAGAAGACGGTATGTGTAGATACGTATTTTATAGAGCTTAACTGCCACTGAGGGGATGCAGACCGTGAAAGGCTGCTAAGCTGTTCCATCCGCGTCAGGGCGAGCGGTGGGATTCATGAGAAAAGGCCTTCATTTACTAAAAGTTCAACGTCGTTTGATCCATTGATGCAGATGGTATATATGAAAGACGTCATTCAACTCCGAGAATGTCGGCTGTGCATAACAGCCACCTCTGGGGAATTCGAATGAGACGTGGTGGTTAGTAACTATCTAGAAGAAGCTTAACAGTGAACAAATTAGACGGAGTTGGCGTCCTGCAAATCGCGCGAGTGTTCTACATGAATTTTTGTGAGTTGTATGCCAAACTGTTGCCCAATTTGTTGAGAAACTTCTACCACAGGTTTTGATACCCGAAATTTGAAGCTGTTTCCATGCCGCCTTCTCATGAATATGCAACTCACTCGGATGCAATCTCGAGTGTACAATGCTTTATTGATCTCAACTCTGTGCAATCTACCTGGTTTCATTTGGGGTGCGACACAACAGGAAATTTTACTTTTGTGTTTGATACGCAGAAGAGACTTGTGACGTGATTTTCCACATTTCTTCCGCAGTAGGTTTTCAAACGTACGCGTCAGTTTTGTGCGTATAGGACATAATTTTACCGTTGCAACTGTTAGCCATGGTCGGCTTATCTGGGTTCTTGTTGTTTTGCACATTGTACTCATTATCCAATAATACCGTGGAATCTTTGACATTCTGATCGAGAAGCGAAACGGTTGGTACTTTGACGTGGTTGTTAAACGTCCTTGTGTTATAATTCGCATGATTGACCGTAAATACTGAGCAAACCTCCACGTCCTCCATAATGGCATTAAGTGCATATTCTTGGCGATTCGCCTCGGTATCTTCACTGTTTACCAAACCGCTTGTTGTTAAATATTTCCAGGCTCGCTGGTTGTGATAATCTGAAGTGCAACAGAATGTCCACGACAAAACTTTCTTCTTGACTTCAACATTCTTCAGCAGGTTATTTCATTTGACAAGCGAAAATCAGTTTCACTGAGTTGGGAATTTCAGCGACAATGACATTTTGAAGTAAGGAGAAAGAGAGCACGTTGTTTTAGCAAGTCGACTGTCCTTTCTGTCTCAGGTTGAGATCAGCACTCAAGACTAAGCCACTCAGGAATGAACACAGAGAACTGACATACACTATGACATCATCCAGTTTCAGGCAAGTGGTTGGATCTGTTGAAACTCGTCTGGTACGTTCGTCACATTTGTTTGGTAAGATGCGTAGCGGTGAATCCGTTGAGGCGTGGTTGGTTTGGTTGTAAAAAGCCAATCCTTAATATGACTTTATTGGTCCCTGCTGTGTGCAGTTTGCGATCATGACAAATTCTGTGCCATAACTGCGTGGCATATATTTCCTTTCTTTTATAACTATCATCGATTATCTAGTAAAACTACCCTTCTTGACATTGCCTGACATGTACACACCTTCATCTGCACCCGATTATTTCCATGAGATCATTTCCCGTTGACTGGTGGCCGTTGCCGAATCCGTGTTTGGTCATCCATTTTGAACGCCTTCTTGATAGATAATTTGTGTAGCCGGTCAAATCACATTCGAGGTGAGATAGCACCTTCGTTGTAATTCTATTCAACAGTGCCACATAAATTGTTATCCTTTCGTTCAGATTTTCTGGAGATTTTGGACACGCAAGATAGTCCTGTTAACCCGAGCTCCTGAATAAGCGTTTCTGAACCAACGTCGCGTGTGCACGCGCAGTTCTTCAACGGAAATGTCCGCGCACCTCTGTTGACTGAAGATAGCATCTGTAATGAATTATACGATCCAGTATATTTTACCAGACATTACTTCGGACTACCTACATCAACAGTAAGTCACAGGCCACCCGTTTGGTAGAAGTCCCAGTCCAGTTAGTGACAATGGCCAAGTCATGATGTATGAGAGAAGAGAGATTGCGACGCACAGTATCCGCAACGTCGGTTCCACCCATTCTCGCAAGTGACTTCATCCACAAGAAATAACTACCAAATGAACTGCAGCGCTTACAACAACGTTGTACACGTCCGAGTTTGCCCACTCCCGTGCAATCAGATCCTCTTCTGTTCGTGCGGGCGAATTAAACATTTTGGACACGACTGCCGGTTTGGGGGTCATTGGATGTGGGGAAATTGCGGGGCATTTACGTTTCCAACGCTTGCAACCGGGAGTTGACGGTTGACAATGTTAAAACCATTCCTTTGACCAAGTCCAGAATGGCCGCGGTGTCGCCTCGACTGGAATCAGTATCAATCCTAGGGGAACGAAATTTCTGTACCATGTACTCACCTCCTGCAACCGTACACAGAATCCGAGTGATGGGACGAACTCGCGTTGGCGGTCATCCGTGCGGACAACGGGTAGTGCATGTCTCATCGGGATGTGTCAAACGTTGAACTGCAAAAAATGGTTATATAGACAGACGGCCAAGCCAACTCACGGAATGGCTGCAGCTTCGGGTACCAACAGAGGTGGTATTTCATTGGAGTCTGCAGAGTGGATTGTGGATGGCCCAGGAATGGGAGAACGCCGGGGAGGGCTATAACGTCACACACAAATTAGCGGTGACATTTGCAGCGATGTTACTTAAGCATAATCGGCTGCGGCAATGCCGGTAGTGGTGGGATGGGATAAACTGAAGGCTCCCGACGGCCAGTACTCTTCTTCTGACTGTCGTATTCGTCGTCGGAACTGTAACGCACGGGAACCCTAGAAACAGATAATGTTTATAATTTCGGTATACTTGCCGCTTGCTCTCTGTATATCGTGTGTTATTGTTGGTCGGCCGACTAGTGCAGTCAGAGCCGGTATCGGACGACTGTTGTACTGTCTGCCGCTCCACTGCGCGTGCATCGACGTAGGTGGCTGAACTTCTGGGAAGTACATGATGCAAAGCCAACTTGTTCGTGCCACATCAATTACTACATATTTCGGTGCAGTTGGCAGCAGGGGCTCGTGCGCAAATAGTAACTTGTGATAGGCATACACGTTGCGACTGCCCGGCCACCGCACAGTGTGCTCATCCACAAACCGAGCCTTGCTCACCATAACAATGGAGTTTCTTCAATGAATTTAACGACGAAAAACATCTACAAACGTTTTTCACAGTCAGAAGCAGCAATATTACGGAGCACTTCTACGACCATTTCCTCATCACAGATATCACAGAAATGATGAAGTGATTGGTTCATAATAGTTTATTGAAAGTGTGCAAAATAGGTATGAAAACGCCATAATTTGCCGTTTGATTATGCATGCATTTGTAGTGAATGTCATGCACAGCGCAAGAATGCACCGTATCGGACAAACTGCTAACTTCAAAAATATACAAATGAGAAGATGACAAACAGTGTGCGAAAAACTCTCGTATCTTGAGAAAAAACGAAATCTGATAACATCATCGCAATGTATAATGAGCGCCGATC
Organism: Paragonimus westermani; assembly: GCA_008508345.1. NCBI lineage: Eukaryota > Metazoa > Platyhelminthes > Trematoda > Plagiorchiida > Troglotrematidae > Paragonimus > Paragonimus westermani. The sequence continues at coordinate 15,251 of QNGE01006015.1, read as the reverse complement.
TTCTGTGCATCAAGGAATGAAAATTGTACACAATTTGCTCTGATCCGTAAAGGCGACCGAAGTGTTTAATATAAACAATAAGCAACTGACTGACGAAATCAAAATAAGTTACGCGCAAAATAGGGTGACACAAAATATGAATACATATAATGAACTCCAAAAAGATGTGGTATTTACGAGGATCTAGTATGCCTCGAAGAACAACTGGTTCAATGTACAACAGAAACTGGCTTTCCATCATTCGACCTCCGTCAAAGGTCGCCAAAGTCGAGGGTAGTCACATGGGATGGCAGCCTGTAAGTAAGAGATACGTTCTCATATCGCCATGACATTGTTCACACTCAGCCGAAGGTTGCGTTTGACGGGACTGAAAAGCCACAGATTCAACATCTGCTTCATTGCTCTGAGGTATATTCGGTGCATGTAGTTCAATGGGAAAGTGGACACCATGTCAATGGAAATATCACAGAAAGGGGATTCTCCGATGTGGTGAGCCGGATTGCGCAGGCGAATAAAGCTTTCGTGTGTCCGCAACGGAGAATGTGACGATGGGAAGGTTAGAAGACGTGCAACGCCGATTCCCTTCTGTGTGCACTTATCACAGCCGAAGTAGCCCGAATGCCCTTTGACTTACCTAAGGAAGCATCGAGCAGGAGTATCACAGATAACACTTCGCAGACTGCACTGTTCTATGCGGTTCCATGTGCATTGCAGACCATCTCGCAATAAGTGCCGGAATTCGATAATGCATTCTACCAGGAACTCCGCTACACTGAATGGTTTTGATGGTCCGCAATAGATGCCCACTATAAACGGTTCCGATCTCAACGACGAAACAGTGCGCCCTAAAATAGGCCACAGTTGTGTATCCGACGCGTTGAAAGGTGATACCCCATCAATGTGCAACTGTAACTAGGCACTGGTGTAGTCAATATTGCCAGGCAGTGTCAGATGGCGCAGTAACGCCTTCTCTAACCCGAAGTGCACTTAAACACCGGAGCCGATGTACTTTTTAGGGCAGTCTCGTGGAGTGCGCATCAACGCCCTTGGGTCCTCACGAAGAGCTGGGGAGTGCATTCTCAGCACTCCCAGGAACACTGACTGATGAATCATGCGCGTACGTGACTGTTGGAAACAAAAGGCTGAATCTTCCCTTATACTTCTGCGTCGATCCACCGCGACGTAACGCTCCCAAGTTTGTAGCAAGCGTCCTGAAACGATGTTTTCCAATGACAACGCTACGCTTACTTGAGGTACGTCTGCGTGCAACTGGACGTTCCACTAATACCGTTGCTGACGTACCGGCAACCGGTACCATTTCAACAGGACCATCCGTCAACATATGTGGTGCATCCGCGCGGCACAGTTCAACTGGGAGTGAGGAAAACTTTCTTCTCATTACTTCGCAATTCCCGTTCAGGACAACCCCGAAGGTGGTCTCACATCGAGAACCTCGGACTGCAGCAACAAGGCATCTGCTGAAATAGCCGTTTCCGGTGACGATAAATCGCAGCTTCAGATGTTCCACGCATTGCAACTGGAGACACAGCAAACAGGGAGCATTACAACCTTGTTGTATTCCTTCTGGGCACTGCAATAATACTACAGACATTCGCCTGGTCACAATGCGTAACCGCAATATAGATTCATGAACTTGTGCAGTATTCCAACATGAACCACAATAATACAACTTTCATGGATATATTTGAAATTCAACTCCTCAGTTAATACTTAACATAGAACAAAAATTAGGAGAACCATCAGAAAGCACTCTCCGTACGTGCCATATGGGAATGAACAACATCTGCTAATTTCCCACGTAACTCTGTAGAAGAGCAAGACCGTCCGAGTTGCATAACTCCTATTTCAATGAGCGCGAAAGATTAGCGATCAAAGATGTCTGACTTTACGACGTCATTTAAACAAATGTCACTAATTTTGCTGAAACGACGAATGCAGATTCCGAGTTGATGTTCATAGACATTTACCTTCAGGAGAATTAGTTCATGGGATGCTTGTTTCGAAGACTTATCTCATGGCCCGCCGAAACCCGCAGGAAACCGTGCAATATCGGTGGGTCATGTGTCACATGGGAAGTTACGCAAAACAACCAACCAACCTGTCCGTAGACACAAGTCTGGAGGTGAAGACATTTTGAAAATTTCAGATTGGTATAGCTACGCGGGACCAGCATTCAGATACCACATATTTTGATGCGGCACAGACTCAACGCATCTACAGCCTTCACTGAACGAAGAGGTGTGTGCTGTGTGATTCAAGATTGACTCCATCACACGGTACCCTTCAACTGTTGGAAAGTTATAAGCCGCTATTTTGGACAGTAATATGAATTGGGCTACTCGTCATCAGCAAAATGAAACCATGTGGGGGGATTTTGACGAGACAAATTTGAAAACGGAATAAGTTAGCTATGCATACCTAGGCAGGCGCCGAACTGAAACAGTCGTGGTTCACTCA
>QNGE01006014.1:11974-36119 GCA_008508345.1 Paragonimus westermani | reverse complement strand
CGGCTGCCTCTAACTCCAACCGGGTCATAATTGTCAAACTAATGGGATTCCCTCGAGCTTCCGCGACTGTCAGATAGCAGTGTTTAATTCGACAATCGTTGGACCTCACGGGATAAGCGACTGCGTCATATCCTGCCTCAGAAGCGTCGTTAAAGACGAGCAACTGGAAATCATTACAGCGTTCTATTCCGCGGGGTTGAGTGTACTTCTGTAAACAAAACCGGTTGAGGCACGTTAGTTTTGCTATCCACTTCGTCCACAGGGTTAGTTCTTCACCTTCGCTAAGATCATCAATGACACATGCAAATTACATAGTCGCTGGAGTATCCACCGAGCAATCAGTGTAATGAACACAACGTACCCGAGTGGACCGTAGATCGAAGAAACTTAAGAAAGTATGTTTCTTCTAGTGAATGGCTTATCCATCGGTGGCACACTGCAGCTGTGAGAGTCATTCGTGAGGTCCCACTTCAACCCCAAGGCCATCTGCACGTTAGGTTCGCCTAGATATAGTGGTTGTGTTGCTACCGTATGTTCCGATTCCGGTAGCAGCGATAACAGTCTCTCATCATTACTTGTCCACTTTGTGAGGATGAAGCCACCTTTGCCAATAGGGTCTTTAGCTGATTGGCAGAGTCCCTAATGTCATCAATGTTTACTGCACTGAATAAACAGTCGTCCTCGTAAAAGCTCTTCTTTGCGATCCGCAGGACGTCTGCATCATAATGGTCGGCGTTGTCTGAAATTGTTGTTCTCAAAGCAAACGTAGCACAGCTAGGATATGAAGCGGCGCCGATTAGATGAACGCACATGCGGTATTCCGTCGGAGAGCATTGCATCTCAGCATTCGTCCACCACAAAAATCTCGGCGTATCGCGGTCTCTATCGGGCACGCGAACTTGATGAAACATTGCTTCGATGTCTGCCATGACCGCAATCTTCTCTCGTCGAAATCGTAACAACACACCAGCCAATGAATTTGTTAGATCCTGCCCCGATAGCAGCTGATCACTTAGAGATTTGCCTGCATGCTTTGCCGCGCAGTCGAAGACAATTCGCAGCTTCTGTGGCTTTTTCGATGTCTGCCATGACCGCAATCTTCTCTCGTCGAAATCGTAACAACACACCAGCCAATGAATTTGTTAGATCCTGCCCCGATAGCAGCTGATCACTTAGAGATTTGCCTGCATGCTTTGCCGCGCAGTCGAAGACAATTCGCAGCTTCTGTGGCTTAGCAGGATGGAACACGTAATGGTGGGGTAGATACCACCGACAACTAACTGTCCCATCTCCAGAAGCTAACTCGGCTTGGCCCCGACTGATGTACTCATCCATTACGCGAGAATAGCGCCGCGCCAAATCACCACATTTCATAAGGCGTTGCCGTAACATGTGCAGACGTTTCAGGGCGATGGACTTGTTGTGAAGTGGCAGGAGGGATCCAGGGCGCCACAGCAGGGCTACCTCGTAATGACCGTCAGTTAAGCGTATTGAAGTCTCCATTATCCCAATAGTCTGACGATTATCCACAGACATTTCCTTGTCCTTTACGACGTCCGCATCGATAAAGTCTTGTTGGTACAATTTTTGTGTTGTCTTGTAACGCGTCAATGCCTACAATGTTCACTGCCGTACGGGCGTTGGCTGATCTACCGACTGGACTCATTAGCATCCAATCGAGGACCGTCTTGATGGCATATGGTTCGTGCTTCTTCCCTATTCGTTGATCGATAATCCAGTGAGCTTTTGAGACGTCACATCCGATCAATACACCGATACTGTTATTGAAGTATGGGCCAAACGAAATACCCCGCAAATGTGACCACGATAATAACTGTTGAGTATTCGGACGAAATGCACGTAATTTCGGCGACTTCTTCACTGACTACCCTCGCTCAACACGAATGACTGTCTCAGACCCAACAGAAACGATATCAAACTGGACAGCTACCGACCCAAACGTCGTCTCTCTATTAAGCGTACATAATTTTAGTTGCCTCTGGCTTCCATGTATTCCAAGCTTGATAACTAGTGACTCATCGATAAGAGTACAATCCGACCCGTTGCCTAGTAATTCACAAGTTTGAATGGCATTCTCTCCATGGCGTAAAGTAACAGGACTGATGGCTAAAGCAACCTGGGGTCTATTTGTAGATGTTTGAAGTGTATCATGCGGGTGAAATCCAACTGAATGGTGGTTGGTAACGATGGACGCCCTTTCAACGACAGTAGCAGGCGAGTCGGAGTATAGTAGCCGGTAGTGTTTCCGTCCACATCCCTGGACGCTACAAGTCCTATTTGACCTGCATTCCCTGGCCACATGGTTGGCCTCCAAACACTGGAGGCATAATTTCCTAGTTCGCACAATCTCAAGACGTTGCCCTATCGGTTTACTGAGAAATAATGTGCACTGATCGGGGGAATTGGTAACGATGGACGCCCTTTCAACGACAGTAGCAGGCGAGTCAGAGTGTAGTAGCCGGTGGTGTTTCCGTCCACATCCCTGTACGCCACAAGTCCTATTTGATCTGCATTCCATGGCCACGTGGTTGGCTTTCAAACACTAGAGGCATAAATTCCTAGTTCGCACGATCTCAAGACGTTGCTCTATCGGGTTATTAAGAAATAATGGGCACTGATCGGGGAAATGACTGTCCTCGCAAACATAACAATTGAAGCGAGAACCATACACGTTACCCATGGTCGAACTGTCACTTTGCATAAGATGGGTGTTCCTCCTGACACCGACTGGGTTCGCTCGTGTATTAATTGGTCTGGGACCGTCATACAGTTCAGATTTGAGGCTTATTGCCAGCTCACCGTATCTCATGGAAGCGGCGTCGGCGCGTTTCTCCAAGAATCTTGTCAGATTGGCAGACTGCGGTTCACGATTACGAGTTATGATTGCAGCCTTGTCCGTCCATCTAAAGTGTAACTCGGGGGTTAATCTCCGAACAATCCTTTCGATCGTTCTGCTTGAGTTAAGTTCGGAGTCATAATTCAGTTGCCGAAGTGTCACTTCACACACTGTCATCTGCTGAGCTAACTGAACCAGCTCCATAGAGTCGTTGTCCATTAGAAGTGGGCCGTCCAGAAGCTCATCAGTGTGCGCCCTTGCCACCATGTGGTTTTGTCCGAACCGCTTGCGAAGAATTTCTCTGGCGAATAAATGGCCCCGATCCTCTTCGAGAATGGTGCAATGTTGAATCGAGGCTTTTGCAGGCCCATCACAATATTGTATTAGGTAGTCCAGCCTGGCTTGGTTATCACTCGTCCTGTTCTCGACACCTGATTCAAATGCTTTAATGAAGGACCAGTATGACTTAGGGTTGCCAGCAAACCGCTGTATTTCTCGCCTGGGTAAGTTTGTTTGACGTTCAGTCGCGCGGTTGGAGGCCGGGGTATCAATGGATGATATATTTAGATCACCTAGACATTTACGTTCGTATCCATCCCTGTTCAGCGTCGTTCGCTGTTGTATCATTCTTTCAAGTTCTGTCCTTTTTTTTCACTTCCCGTATGCGGAGTTTCGCCAGCTCTACTTCCATCTCTCTGTCTCTGTGCAACTGTCTCATCGGGGAATCGGCAGATGCAGAGCCGGCTGTTGAATACTGAGAGAGTTCTGGCGCGTAGAGGTCTTCTGTTTGCTATGACATCGTTCGAACGAATTTGTAGAATCTGCTGTGCGTTTTACTTCAGAGGTCAGCTGGGTACCACTATAACTTAACACCCCGAGGTCAAATCAAACAGATCAAACAGATCGCAAACAGCTCGGTAATGTTTCTATAATAGAAAATACATGGATATCAGCAAATGTACATGAATAGACATATGAATGAATATGAAATGTCACATACGTTCGAAATGGTACGTCCCGGGAGAGTTTTCGACCGTCAGTGGTCGAGCGCAAACAGAAAATGTCCAAATTCAAGATGGCGGCCAAGCGACCTTCATGCGGCCACAATTACTTCATCAAACATACTACTCACAAAGAGGTGGAAGTAGGCGGAGAGTGGAATGAAAGTCCAAACGGATGTCACACTAAGGCTAAGGTGGTGTTCGTTAATCTGGTGCACCTAAGGCGACAGTGAAGTATCTCTGATGCTTAAGGGTCGCGTGTATCGGACGATAGTGAGGGCTGTGTTACTTTACAGTGGAGAAAATTGACCGCTCAAGGTAGAAGATTTAAACCGTCTTCAGGTATTTGATCACCGATGTCTCTATCAGTCGCTCATATTGGGTGGCACCAAGAAGTAAGCAACACGGAGAATGGAACGCGGGTGTTTAGCACTGATTGTCAAGCGAGTTCTTTCGTTCACTCCTTACGTCTGCACAGACTTAAATGGTTAGGCCGTGTATTAAGGATGCCAGCTAGTCTCATGCCACACTGAGCACTGTTTGTCGATACTGCGGCCGACTGGCGCAAGGTGGACAGATGATGAACTGGCGTAGACAAATGGAGCCGTTCACGACGGGGTTGGTCGTTATAGATCGGGTTCGCTTCCCGGACTGGGGCACTCGTGACTCACAGAGTCGGTGGCTGGAGAAGTTAGGTGGGATGACGGCTAACCGAGCTCAGTACCACAAATGCTGTCGTTGTTTGGCCGAGTTGTCTGTGAAGCAAATGTATTTATTGACATGGTGCAGTGAAAGCCCTAAGGAAGCTGTCTTGCGGATGACGCCTTATTTTCACTTACAGCTTGGTCGCTTGTTTTCTAAATGTAGGCACTTTAGTGTTGCATGTTTGAATAAAAACGTAGCTGTTAGTGGTCTAAAGGTAAAAGGTGTTAATGGTGATATCCGCGGTTAAAACCCATAAAGGGGTCTTAGGACTGCCTAAGCTCGCAGTGGGTATGTAGAGGTATCCAAATCGTGATCACCAATCCAGTGAATCAACGCTCGCTTAAAGCCGATGATTGTAACAACGTGGCACTCAAGGTTGGAATGAACTTCATCTAGAGTCATTTCCTGATTGAAGAGGTTTCAGCCACTGTGAGTTCATGCACAAGCTGCTGCAAACAGAATTGTGATCGATCAGTGCCAACCAATCGAAAACGGCGATCAGCTGCTGTTCGAATGCATGTCAAATCCGAGGTGTTCGATAGGAGGTGGTGGAACATACCAACGAGCAGGCCAAACAAAACGCAAAAACAATTGTCGCCCAAAAACAATCATAACTACTGTTGTTCCTCCATAAAAAGTGCCGTTTTTTTTCAATAAACTGCGCTTGCTTAGTGCTGCACAAACTGTTCTGGTTTTCTCGATTCGGTACCCAATACTCGACAGATATCACGTGCAGTGTCCCCACACAATAGCCGTGGATGCTAGATTCGGAAAGTATGGTACGTATCTTTTTTGATCACATGTACCCATTCTTAACTTTTACCGTTTGCTTTTGATTTCTGTCCTCCAGGTTTACCAACGTACATGGAAATGTTGGCTATATGCAAGGGTCTGCATTACAATTTGTGGATGCAAGACAAGCTGTTACTCAAGGTCTGCTCCTATCCACTGTTTTGTCTAATTTGCTATAGGAAGAAGTTGTTCGGCGAACATGTGAAATTTTACCTTTGATTCCCAACTCCACCGTTCGTCTCTACTACGTAAATGGGATATTTGAGACACTTGCTCGTGAGTGGGACCGATTGGACAATTGGCGGGTTGATAAATTTATGTTGGTATGTCCATATTTCGATCATGTGTGTCCATCCTACCCGGCATCCAGCTTACACGGGACTTTTTCACACAAGGATTGCACAGTTTTTCTCCTGTGAGCCCACAATTGTGGGATTCATTTTTAGAGGCTGTTTTCGAGAAAATATTGAACGATGACATACAACATGCCGTCGGGTTGAAATTACACATGTGTAATATTGTTGGCGAAGAATTATCTAAAAAAGTAAAACTCGCTAGTTTTGTCACACTTAATTCGGCTATTTGACGTAGAAAGTAAAGACATTTTGCATTGTTTCTACGCTAAAGTGTCTCGTTTCTCGTCTGGTTAGTTTGCCCAGGTGTGTTGTCCTTTTCACGTTGCTTAACAGTACAATTGTTTTTCAAGACATCACAGTTATGCACATGCACTACTGCGACTTATCCATGTGCTCTTGAGCACATTAAGAAAACGGTCTGAGGTATGCGAATACTTTCTTGCACGTTTCACTTTCTCAAAGCCTTCTATCGATGATTTAATTAGTATAGTAACCAACCTTAAGAATTCGAGCACGGCTCACAAAAAGTCGCTCAGAAAGATAGAAGCAATGTAGGTGTGCTTAGGCGTGGTCTCTACGAAACTTTTCTGTAGACTCGTCTCCATCAGAACAAAAAAATTGAAAATCATCTCGTCAGCGCAACAGAAACACCAGATCACTGGAGGGGAACATGTAAGCATCTGGTCGCATGCCTTGTTTTACATTTAAAACTTTCGTAGTCCATTGAAAATGTTGTAAATACAAACCAACCTGCTGTTTCAAAGGCATGTTAAATATTTTACAAGCTAATCTTTGATTTAGAAACGTAAAAAACGTGTTAAGCAGACCAATTCAGTCGCAAAAAGATCGAAACTAACAGACACAGTATGCCCAATCTTTTGAATACATAATTTTTAAAGGTACCACTCAGACACTGCGCGAATTCTGGGATCCCGGAAACCTCAAATGTACCTCCTGTCGTCGAAACGGTGGTAAATGATTTTGTTTCTTTCGGCAGTAAACAGTGCTACAGGTTACATCTCCTGTACATTCAGAAGCTCCATCATTGAGTTCTCCATCGGTTCCCTCACTGTCGCCGGATTCCAATGAAGATAATGATCATGGGAATGTTGAGCTGCATGCTAGTTCCTTTTCCTCAAGCGTGCAGACCGAAACCGTTAACTTGTTGGTAGCACCACCAAGTGGGAAACTCGAAACACCCTTAAGTCGTCGAGTCTCGTTTGGAAAAGTGTTCCGGAAAAGTATGTTCATCTGATTGAGCTCATTTAATCTACAGAGTTCAAATCATCTCAGCGCCTCTCAATGACACCCACAGTGAGAACAACTCCGAAGAAAGGAATACTGCGAGGTATTGTCATTTTCGTTACTCACCTTATTTGTTCGCAGCTCAAGTCCAGAACAACATGAAAACTCGTATCTCTCTCTGATGAGACAATGACTGTTTACCCACATTGCATTTGTGACCTATTCGGTTTGTACAGTAATTAAAATACAATGTTATGGGTGCGTTTTTCTATTGCTTCGAAAGCCGAATGCTCGTCTACTGTACTAGCATAACGACAAAAGGCAGTTTGGCTTCATCTTTAAGAAGGCCGCCTGCAACCGCACATTTCTGCATGCCTATCTTGTGCACAATCGTCAATCGACGCCTGTTCTAGGAGACCCGAAATGGCCCTAATGCCAGTCTCGTAAATTGTGAGGATCTGAATAGCGATTTGTCAATGATTTGCATTTACTAATGCTTTATTATCTAAAGTTCATCGCCATAATTTCGCTCACACTGCCTCATCTGGAACCTCCAGATGCTGGATGTAAGCATTATTCATCAGGATGTGATTGTGCCGCTGGAAACATCCAGCAAGATGTTCAGAAGCCATTCCTATCATGAACATTACTGTCCGTCTATCGTCTTTAGAGCCCGCCAACAGAAGTGTACTCCTGAACCGGCACGCTTCTCATCGAACCATACCTGCCAGTGTTGACGTTTTCTTTTAAAGGAACGCCCTACCAGTAAATTTCAAATAACCCTCCCCAACTATTACTTGAGAACAAGACTCGCTTAGTGCCTACCTATTACACATTTATTTGTTACGTTATACCACAATTTCACAAAGTCTCTTCCTGTTGGCAGTTTCTACTAAAATTCAAATACTAGTGTTAGGTCTAAATCCCTGTTCCACTCCGTATAACCTTTCTTCCGTTTTGTGAATGCATGCGGTCTTATGATTCTCCGGCAATACTCTGTGGATCCATGGAACATTTCTCTAACGGTGGTGGTGTTCTTCGCTCCGATATCATTGTATTCATCGTTTAAACGTTTCGTTGCACGTAATCCGATTGTCTCCAAAATGCTGCCTGATTCTGACCCCCCCTCTATTTATCCCAATCCTTCTGAACGTACATCTTTCCTGTTACAAACCTGTACATGTCCCTACTTGTGCCTATGACTCTATTACCCTTTACGTTGCATGGTTGTTTATTACTCTCGACTTGTTTGCTAAGGAATTAACTGTAAACCAGAATTGGTAACTTTTAAAATACTACTACCAAAGACAACTATTTAACTAATCATGTGCTCAGAACAACCTTGCTTTAGGGACAGTTGTCAAAACCTTCACCAAACGCCGTCGAACCACCAACACTACTGGTCGCGGTGTGCAATCTAGACGTCCCCTGTTCAACTCTTTCTTCACTAGTGAATCACCACTGTATTCCTCCTGGCATGCGTAAGCGGCGACTTTGTGAAACATTCCAGCCAATAACTCAACCGAAATATGTGCAGTCTGCTATTGTGATAACTCGTAGTTTTTGAAGAGAATTTAGGTGGACCCTCTGTTGAATCGGAATGGAAAACCACTGCTTATGCGAGGGATCTGCTTCCCGGATTTGGGCAGATATTTTCTGAGACGTTTGAAATTGTGCTAGCCGTTCCAGGCGCCATGTGGCAACTGATACCCAACGTCACTCACGAGCAGACCAAATATTTTTGTACACAAAGAGCCTTGAAGCTGTACACATTTTTGGGTCCGATGCGATGGTCTTCGGGCGCCCCTAGAAAGCGCCATAGGGCTGTCTATTTTGGGCCCGGGGACGCACTTTCGAACACATCCCCATTGCTCGCATCCATTAACACGGCAACATGTTCACTGATTGCCTCAAACCTACCTCCACGGATTCTACGCACCAACCACCAAGAGAGATCGCCAGCTTCCCTACTACACGGTCATATTTGCTCACTCCAATAGCCTTCAATAACATAGAATGTCCAATGTACCGGAAAGTTTTCCAGCCCCCCATGGATGACCCACACGAACACGCCAGTGAGGTACGTTGCCAAAAGCACGGGTTGAACTTCTGTAGACAATTGGGGACAATTCAGAGAGTAGCCTTGATGCCAGGTGTGTTGAGACATTTTATGCTTCCTATCAATGCGTCTGGCTCATGGACTACTCAACACTTCCCAACCAGATAAGTTTCTGTAGGGCTAGCTGATGCATAAACTAGGTTTTCAGCCTCTAAAGCACAAAACCGAATTGAAAGAAATCTTTGTTCGGTTTTTGACGGCTCACTACGGTCAATCGTGGTAAAAAGTCATCGTTGACTAGTCTACTTTCGTCTAAGAATTCCATCCTACCTACACCCCACGATAAACTACAAAACCGCCCGATGTTTTGTGGTACACACTGAAGCAACTCATAAGGATCCAAACGGGACGTACGCAGTGTTCTTCAATGTTACAAAAAGAAACTCATCTTAGATGGCCCTGACGCATGACACAGCTAGTGTGTCTGATAAGATATTGGTAACGGACAATCAGTGATAGTTAGGAATGTTTATCGAACGCAACCTGGATGAGCAGATTATTTCGTACCCTTAATTGCCCCGTACGCAGAAGTGCGTAATCCTCAGCCAAACTAAAGTCCAAATGCACACATCACACGGATGGGATCCCTTCTTTACGAAGTCCACTTGCTGGAATGGCTAGCACACAATCGTATTCTAACATCAATCAAGGATGTCTACTGCCGGTTCGTTTGGCGAATGTGCCATGATATTAGAACTTGCAACCACTTGAAACAAAAATGACCCAGTAGACAGAGCCGCACTCTAGTACTGTCTACCGATTGAAGGCGTGTCGGAGAAGTACATGAACACTCCGAAGGCAATTTACCGTCACACCTCGGGCCGGACTAGGGCTTATAGCAGGTATGTCTGACATTTAGCATGTCAGGTGGGGTGCAACAAGGTTGCCCAGTCTCCCCCCGTCCATTCTGCAGTAGACGGGATCATGAAATGTCCCCTGGGACTGCGAATATGATATACAACTGCTTTCAGGCACTCGACATCGAGGTAGGGTAAGCGGATGACTGTTCTAACCTGCCGGGGCTGACAGGGAGCCCAGAGCATCTTAGGCAGACCAGGTGCCTCAGTTCATCAGTTGAGTATGCTCTTCACACCTACCAAGTGCAATTTGGTGCTGCGAGATTGGCAGAACTCTGCGCCTGCTCTCACTCCTGGTGGTGAGCGCTTGAGAAGTTCATGTACCTTGGGAGCTGTATCAGTGCTGGCGGAATGTCTGATGAGATCAGCAATTGCATAGCAAAGGCTTGAATGGCGTTTACCAACCTGCGCCACCTGTGACATCGGCAAGATGTTTATGTGAAAAATCGTGTCCATTGCCACTGTGAGGGCAGTTCTATCGTACGACTGCGAAAACTGGCCCACCCACGTGGAAGGCGCTCATACACTATGCGTTTTCGACCATCTGCCTCCGAAGCCTTAGCGGCCTGTGGTGGGAAGACGGTGTCGGGAACGACGAGGTTCACTGACGTACCTACTGTGTCGACCCTTAGGCACACTCATCTTTTCTCGGGCTTCGTTGGCCTGGCCACATCTTACAAATGCCAACTCATCGCCTGCCACATCGTGCTTTACTTGCGGGTGGTGGGTGAGAGTAGAAGTGGTAGCTTGGTGATCAACGTATTACTTGAGCTCAAGGTATGGAGACACTGAGGCTTACTTCATTAGGGCGCTGCCGGCTTGTTGGCTGGTATCCGAAGGACATCGAGCACCTTTGGATGAGAACGCTGTTTGATATGGCGAAGAACAAAAGACAATGGCGCTTGTGTTGCCAATCTGTGTGCGTCGTCTTTTGTCTATCCCTCTATATCCTACTCTATACGCCTCTTTTCTTATATTGCGACACGTTTGCCACTCTGTGTGGTCCTCATGTGTACATATATAACCCTTCCTTAATTTACTTGTCAGGAAGCGATACACGGAGAATCTGGAACGAAACAGTGAAGGTATGTTTCCTTTGCTTTTTCTTCTTCCAAAATGGCCTCGTAGTTTTGTTGCTGCCATTTGCACCACTTTCTTCATTAGGTCACTGAGATTAAGCAGATATCGAGTGATTTTTCACTATTACATCAGTTAATTTGACACAAAAACCGGGCACAGCAAGACATGGATTATAGTTTAGTCGACCGTTGCACACGTTACGGTAGGCAAATGTAGATGCTCGTAAAAGTGACAGGAAAAGAGGGACAGATATACGAACAATTAAAACTTTATTAAAATACTCTGCGCGGCGGAAATGATACGAATGTGATACAAAAAGGGCAGATGATACGCTATCCGTAATATCACCGGACGATGGGTTCATTTTGCCTTCCGCGTTTTCTATTCCTGGGAAGGAAAACGGAAATTAGATTAGCAAACTCATCATGACACACCTGTCGACCAGTCCAAATACAAGTAAATAGTATTCGAGGTATGCTATGGTGTCAAAAATTCTGATTTAAACTCTAAATGAGTGACTGGGCGAGGGTTCCTGCAGATTATAGCCCGTCACAATTCACCTAGTATAAGCGAGAAGAAATTGTCTGTAGCCTACACTTTTTCGGAACGGTGGATGAAAGAGGTCTGTAAGTAGCGCGCGTGTGACAACGTTCGGCAAAATGCTGAGCAATTACAATCGAGTCAGAGTGCATGCCGTTATAAATCCACCACAACCACTGCGTTGGTTACCGTGCGAAGCACTAGGACTATAGGCCAGATAACAAACAGCTCAGTTATATGGTATTGTTGGGGAACCTCAATTGAAGTACAAAAGTGGAACACGGTAAACGTTGTGTAAACAATTAGGTCTGAAGAAAACAGTATCTAGAAAGTTATTTAAATAGAGAAGGTCCGTTAGCAACATACGCTGCATTTCCAGCAAAGTAAGCTGACATACGATGGTGCAAACGTTGAATGTAATAAGGGAATTGATAAATACCATACTACATTCACTTTCTTAGTCAACACTCATGAAAATAGTGATATGGCGGCCAGCTCACACGGACTAGATACGAGGACAGTACGGCTCTTTACCTGTCGAACGTTATCTGGTTGTATGTTTCATTCTTGGGTAGTGCCAATATACAGTGCTGTTCCGTTTCTTCACCTCTCCGCGTGCATATTGACCTCGTCTGACCGCTACCATCCTCAAACGGTTTTAGCCTTTTCTTGTGTCAACCGTTTTGCTATGTGGCCAGAGGCGCTTTCACTTCCTGCTTGTACCTTCAGAACGACGGCTCCCGTTTAGTGATACGTTCAGTGGCTCAATTTTGTCGTCCTGCAATAGTAACTATAGACCATTGCTCTCATTTCGAAGTATCTTCCACAGACCTTTTGAATACTCTTAGACACAAGCACACACCACTTCCTGTCGTCCAACATGTAACGAGAGGTCTCCGTCGTCAATTGAAAGCAGCCCTCAGTGTGTAGTCCAACCCCTCTTGGCTGTGCAATACTGATAAGATAAACCTAAAAACCAAACCAGTTAAGATTGTTTATGGCTACATAATGCATTTGCCTCCTCTTGCGCATTGAAACCTATTGAATATGGAATATACGTAGCGCGTTCGATGCACCATGTTTGATAATTACTTAAGGCGCAGCCACGAGAACAATCGATTGTCGAGCGCTTGCACGGGAAACCCTTCTTGTTCCCACATCTTTATACGCGCGGATGACCCGTGCAAGCTTCCGTTAGCCATCATGCACAGACTCGTTTGTTGTGCTACGATGAGCCGAAAATTTCTTCACACCCAAGCGTGATGGGAGACAAGAAATTGTTTCAACTGACAGTCAAGCCTCTGTTTAGAGAAGAAAGTGCACACAACATCCGGCCGGAACCCCCAGCTTCGTTGTTCCGCGTCGAACATAGCAGGCAGATCGCAAACACCACTGGAGTCAAACCTACATCTCTCTCTTCGTAGCACGACGTACAAGGTATACGAATACGAGAGCCCGCACGAGTTGTAGAGTAGGTTAGCCGTTGCTTCCCTAATACCAGCACCTTTTAATCGTGTATTAATAGGTCTTTTTCCTAGAGGATTTTGTGCACAGACGTAGGCAGGCTAAATTATGACAACAATGAAAGAGAAAACATCAAGCCTCCACCCCAACACACCGAGGGGCGATGGCCCGCTGATACGGTGGATTCGTTTTCTGTATAGTATAGGTACTTCAACGTTCATTCAGTTTTAGATCCTGCGGACTTGGTGTAACGGAAGAGAAAACCTGGAAGCTAACGTTTAGCAGTGAACAAACCTAATTTTCTCACTCTCGGGGTTAGATAATTTGTTGTGATAGATAGGCATGGAAGACTAAACGGATTCGAACCAGTGTCGTTAGGTCCCGGCCGACCTCCCTATGAAATATGGTCACCGTTATTCCTGCACTTTTGAACACCCGGATATTTACCAGCCAATGAACATTTACAAATGTAGTAAAGCCCCCTGTTCTCCCTGAGGGCTTCCTGAGAGAAAGTTCTGTGGCGACCTCTTAAAGTGGTTTCTTTTTCGTCGTAGTCTTGTCGCACAATCTGACACCTCCGGTGAGGTCAGTGCAGATTCTTCAGTTTTCCGTTCTGCATGCGATACATTACCTGGTTATTTCTGGGTTGTGCTGGCATGTACAGTAGTGTGCCGTTTGTTCACACCTCCGCTAGTGCCATTTTTGAACCCATCTAACTCAGAGCGAAAGGTCGTAAGTTCCTGAATACCGTATCCAAGCATCTCACACGGTTGAACCGAAAATAAACAACACTAACTCCTAATATTTTCCCGTTAGAATAACAAAATGTTTTGCGATTGTAATGTCCCAGCTCATCAATGCATCCGTCTGCAGGCGTTCCAATAGTTCCCCAGGACTGATTGTTGGATTTCACAGAACATCTTGTAGATCATCTCGACCAAATAGTCCAAGTGATTACGGCACTGCAGATGCTTTCAAAGTCGAGTGAATTAGTAAAGGACTTTCACAGACTCAAATGAAAAGGATGATTAAGCGAACGACTGGGATCCATCAAACTAGAACTGCAAATGTTGTTTCAGTGTGTGCGTAAGTATACAAGGTGGAGCAGATTTTCGAACGTAAAATGACATTCTTTTCAGAGTGAATGCACCGTAAGGTGAATCAAAAAGTGAACGCACCTTGGTGAGGAATTACTCCGAATACGGGTAGCAAAGTCAATCTGAAATAGGAGAAGCGCCATAAGAATTGAAAACTCATAAACGTCTGTTTGGTTATTTAGAAAAATCTGAAAAAATCAGCAGAGCAGAAACAACCAGATGTTCTGGGTAGTTTCGTCTACGAAGAAACTTAATGGTCATTTAACTAGTTAGTACTCTACCTACTGCAGACAAAGGAGTTTATTTAGAAACAGCTTTGGAGTAAATCATACCCAGAAAGTCCTAATGAAGAGCGAGATCTGTAGCTGGGGACAGTGAGCAATTAAACGGGTCGGTGCTGCCCAGTTTCACCGCATGATCAATAAGACGGACGACCGGTCATCAGTCGAGGCTTGTGCCAACTGTTACAAATTTATTATATCTGACCACTTAATTATCCGTTCAATCACGTAATTGGTCCAATCCCTTCCAGTTTTTCCAGGGTAATGGATATTTTGTCAGCCTTTTTAGGTACAACATGCGAACAGTGTTCGAAAGACTTGTTCAACCAGTTGCTATACAGAAGTACTATGCCCTCTGAACAGATCCGCCGGAAATTATACTCCACGACTAAAGGAATGTTTCGTGTCTCACATCGCTCCGATTGATAGTCACTATGTGATTTATATACTTCTGCCACTTATCAATATGGCTAGGCCAACCGCCGCTAATTTGTCAGATTCAAGTGTGCTAGACATCTGAGAAAAACTTGAAACAATCGGCCAACCGAATGGCCGGACGCACTCAAATGGCTGATCTCTGATGGCTAACGTGAGCCTTCGCTAGGGACCAATTGCCATCTTCACCGGTCGCTCATTATTCAACCGAAAGTGAACACACAACTTGTTTCACGGTTCTGCTAGACAATGACAGTTATCATGTACTCATCAGATATAAGTGGGTATTTCAATCAAAAAATGAATCAAACCTTTCGTATTCATCCCTATCTACTTCAAAGTGAGAGCAGCTCTGCTAAGTAGTTATTTCAAATTGATGAAGAGACAAACAGCTTTAGCTAACCTGATAGTCGTTGCATTCATTCAAGTGATGGTCCGTACTCAAAAATGAACACCAGTTAAATATAGATTGCTATTAGGGCACGCCCACATTTGCATGGCTTGTCATTCGACCGTTTGCCACGGCCAGCAGTTAAACTTTAACAAAATCGGGTAAGATATTGTCATCGTTTCACCCTCTGAACGGGCGAAAGCAATTCGACATCCCTGCAGCGCATTTGTGATGTTCCGGTGCATAAGTAGTTCGTTGTTGCGAGGACATGTTAAGAGATCCTGGCATTAGACAAATTTGATTATGGAAACGCCAACCGGGTTTAACGATCAATCGGTAGAATGCACCGTCAAGTCTTTGGTTCACACGGTATGTGTCATCAATTCACCTCGGTCCTTGTACGTTTAGTGACCCCATCTTTTAACCAAACGCGCAGTATGATTAATGATGCACTAACTGAACATAAATGAATCCTCTCAAAGACAAAAATGGCGTCCCCCTAAAAGAACGCCCTTATCAAATTGTCCACTCACCGACAACAGACAAGCCCACTAATAACGGACGGTCCTTGTACTAATCATCCAGTACGTACCCTACCGTGCTTCGACTACGCTCTGTTGCGTACCTTGCAAACTTGCCGACAGCGTCTTTCTTATGTCTCCAACGTGTCAATCCAGTTCATGAACTACCCTAATGACCAGAACAAATAAACACCAAAGTTCCTGTAGTCTTTTGACAGCGTACCAGTAGAGTGCTCAGTAACGACAGCAGCATGTCTAAGAGGTGGGTTACAATGAGCAAATTTGGTAAGACGGAAACATTTCGAAACTCGCAATAATTATCTGTTTTACTCGGTGAGCTCAAACAAGGACGAAAACAATTGGCGACATGGAAGTAACATCCAGGAATACATGGAGAATAAAGTATTGACTCACCACTTGAGCCCATCCGGCCCATTCACCCCACAGTTCGCTCAGAGCTAGTGAAACCTCTCTATAGGCTTTTGTTGATAACGTACCATTACGAAGAGCCGCACCAATGCCACGCTCCTTTGCGGCCCGTAACATATGCACGTCCACGGGAACCAGATTGACATTGTCGAGAGCACAAAGACAAATGCAATCGGCAACCTAAGAATCAGAATTGGTCTGAAGGAATGAGGAGAACAAAACTGGGCGATAAATGTACACTATCCAGAACGACGTATGGCTAAGCAGATCACCTGGCAATAAGTGCTTAAAGACATTGTTTCACATCAGAAATCCACTAGCGTGGACGCACTACGTTAACGGGCATACAGGGAGGTATAAACACAAGAAGGAAGTTGATCACATTGAGCGACAGCCTGTCTGGACTGTTCAGCAGTGATGAGTTAAGCGGCGAGCGGATAGTAGAAAGTTCCAAATGCAGTTGAGAAAATGTTACCACACATTACGTACGCACAAAAAGGTAACAATGTGCCTAGCAATCAACATAAAACTAGGCGTAAGGTGTTTGTGCAGCGACAGAGCAAAGTTTCGTAACCAGCGGCTTCGATAACATGCAGCAATCGGTCGTTTCAGTCTGTGTACTTGCCACACACGGTGAGCGTTTTGACACATTTATTTGTTTTACCACAGATCCTACTGCGGACTTGAAACGCCACAATAAATCGTTCACCACTCAGTGTGTATCTCTTGTGAATATTATATGCGTATACATAATATATGTAATCCGGTTTCATTTGAGGTCTTGTTAAGAACCTCGTTGTTTACCGACTTTGAAAGCATCTGCAGTGCCATAATCCATAGAATCATTCGGTCAAGATGAGCCCAAACATGTTCCGTGAAATTATGAAATCGGCACCGAAGAACGACTAGGACGCCCGTAGATGCAGTGGTCAACCGAGACATCAGCAAACTAACAATAAATTATGGGAACTAAAGTAAACTAGATAGAAAAATACCAGTGTACATCTCTCAATCTCTCTTGAGACATGTGCGTTTTAATAACCTCGCAAACGCATTTCTGAAGGATCTTGATGGAAACAGCAATAGCAACACCCACCGGTAATCAAACAACAGCCATTCGGGCGATGGCAAAAAAACTGTTCTACGTATCCTGCAACATGATTTCAGTTAGCAGAACAGTGCTTTATTTGATGAGACCGTTCTATAGAACAGACCTGGTCTCCGACAGACCACATAACCGTTAGTTTTAGGTGGCAATACTCCACTCAGTACTCATCCTTATTAAAACACGAAATTGGATTCAGATCTTGCGTTGGCACGTCGTCGTTTCGTTCTTACTTTCGCTGGGCAACAACAACAACGACTGGCTGTTGAGAAACTGGCTTTACCATCGGTAAAGNCTCCCAGCGCTTCATATTCATACTTCAGTTGACCGCTGTCCTGGATTCTAGTCTCCGAAATGCGGCAGACATCGACATTCAACGAGTCTAATGTTCGTGCGGAAGCTGCCCGTTGATCTATCTGTTTTAGAGTACGATCTTTGGAAGCACCTATATTACGTCGTATTCTGGGTTTGGGCAAGGGACGACGGAGGTCTGAGGCTTCATCTGCTGTGAGACCTACGGAATAATTCCCAGAAATAGAAGTCAAGAGGGGTCTGGGAGCTAAATTTGATAGGACAATGGAAGAGGGGTAAGCAGTAGCATGCTCTTGCCTATCCGCCCTGCTGTACGCAGCACACAGGGCGACCCGGTTTATACTGCGAGACGGCCGATGTAGTATGGAACTAAATGTTGTGATTATTTATGGTTGTGCGTCAGCTGTGATACTGCCGAGACGCCAGAACCTAGGCAGGAGAACGATTAGGGTTCTCAGTCAAAACCTTCGGCTCAAAAGCCTGTACTGCAAAGCAGTGGGTAGGTGGCAGTTTACCCAAACTTGTATGTGTAATAAGGACGAGCGATCGCACTATACCACTCACTTCTCAGTAATGAGGCACGAGTATGGATTTTGACATTGAAGTAACCGTGCGAAAAACAAAAACATTGGAGAACAGCCTGTCATAAAACGGTTTCCGGTACATACATGAACTGGGCGTTAGCGACCGTTGCAGTCGTGATGTACTGGGACTCGTCTTGTATGCAAATGAGTGTTTGTTTGTTGTCATGTTGAAGCGCATAACCCATGTGTTGGTTTCATGAACAAAAATCCTTGCGCCATCAGCGTTGTTGGCTCACAACACCGGCAAGTTTGCTACCGTTGAACGCGCTTGCTTTTGGTAAATCGGGCCTCTTGATTAATACAGGCTGTACCTGCAAACGTTAGTAATGGAAGGCACAGGATTGGTCATAATGGCTTCAGTTGCGAAGGAGCCTTCTCAAACATGACGTCTTCATTTAACACGCAGCTCGGTTTGTACACGGTTATAACTGATCATCAATCACACGATTGATAGTCTAACATCGTTTCTGCCGAGCCACCTCGATGCAGCAAGTTTAGGAAGCCGAGACAGGACATAGGGGGCATCTCTTACTCAGTATACTTGTCGATGACAATTTGCTGATGACTGAGAGTTTGATTCTCCACGTGTTGCATAACGGCAGAAACCTCGTGATAAGTGAACTGAAAGCAAAACTTACTTTATTGCCAATTCCTGGAATATTCAGGAGGAACTCGCGCGCCTCCTCCGTCGTTGCTGATCGGAGTTTGAAGAGTTCGGCCTCCCCGCCATTGTCTAATAACCATCTAGCCGCAGCCCTGAGCAGACCAAGTAGACAAAATGTAAAATGGACTCATAGCAGTAAGCAGATATCATGAATTGATCTAGTCTGGAGCGTGAATGAAACAAAGCTGTGCAAAAAAATTCGAAAAAAATCATATTTAACAGAGAAAGACAACACCGAATCCCATAAATAGGCATTGGAGATGAGAAAATATCACCAAATGTCGAAAACGATTCAAAAATCAAACCATAATACTGTGAAAAAGAACCAAGAAGAGGAACGTAGTGCGCAGATCGTCGGTTCAGACTTCATTCGTGTTGCTGTTTCTCCATATGTGCCCCTGGAACAAGCCCCATCGACCAAACGTCATAACTCTCTGAACGAATCCGAGAACACCACCTACGCTGGATGCACTATGAGGAAACGTGAATGGCTGACAGCGTTTACCTAGTCGAAAGTTGATCACGCCGTTCGAATGAAAGCATGTAATATTGCAGAACCTAATGAAACTCAACGACTAACGAGGGTAAAAGGATTCTTCAGGCCCGGTCTACGTAGTATAGCTGAAGAACAAGTGTGACGTACTGGATCGACTAAACTATAATCAGATACTTGGCCACCAATACGGTCTCTTCTGTAACTGCCTCCGTCGGTATCCCGATCAAACTTTACCACACACCCCAATACAACTGAACCGATGTGACACAGAAACACAAGAAGTATGTTCATCTTTGCACTGTTGTCCACAATGTCTTCAAAAGAACATCTGAAATAATATGTCAGTCGTAATCTGTCGGACTCAAATCACAAGAAACTCCCCAACCTACTCTGCCAGTGAGCCAGTGTTTGTGGATTACGCCATATTTTCTGCACTTGGAACGAGAAATTGCAGTAAGAATATCCAATTAGCTGATCGATCATCGATCAGTTCTAACTGACCTGCTTTTCTCCGTATCAGGTGGTTACTTACAAGGCCCCTTTGTTGGTGATGTGTAAACATGACTCTGATGTTCAATGTTTCACTGCCTTATTACAATGTCCACCAAAGTAAATGGTACTCTCATTAGAACACAATAAACAGCCACTACTCTGCTCGGACAGCCAGCTCGATAACAACGGTGCATGTTCATCATGTTTTTCAATACGGCCATTCGGCATCCAGTCAGGAAATATCCATTAGACCAAACACTGACACGTAGCCATGGTAACGATGGATCGTATGGAACAGTGTCTAGGAACACACCAAGTCGATTGGAAAGCAAAGGTGATAAACTGTGACTGTGGAACTGGCACACCAAAACAATGGACTGTAGAAGTAGCGATGCAACAGCGATCCACAATGAGGCGATGGCCACCACTTTATCACGGCAAACAGATTCGCATACAGGTTGTATGCGACGGCTTAAGAACTGATGTCCAGTTGTTATAACACTTCGTATACTCTGATCGTACATTACCATGTAACTAATTCCAAACATCGGGACAAGGTTTCACAAAGTGGAATTCGCAACTTAGGAGAATAGAAAGGCGGACACGAAAATGAGATATATGGAAAAGATTATCACCAGGGTAGCCGCAACGACGACGCAAATCGTTTTTGAACATAAAAAAATGCGACGTCTGGTAACCAAAGCCTCGACAAACCCAAGGATATATTTCCGGTTGCTTCGACAAGTCACACGAAAAACGCGTCACAAATTTTCACTTCTTGCCGTTTATACATTGTATGCTTTACTACTGATTACACTGGGTGTCATCGGTCGATCTGCACACAGGCATCTGGCGTTACTAGCTGTAGTTCCAGCTACTTGGGAACATGCCTCTTGATACGGGCATCTAGCTGTCGGTTTCCACTCTCAAACAGCTCACAGTGCAGCTACAGAATAAACAATAAGACATAACGGATTTGGACTTTATTAATAACTAAGGAGACAGGTAGGCTTTTGATTCGCTGTATTACACACCGTTTCGCACCGTTACACGATGTGCATACAATGGCTCTAAGAGGCTTTACTGTCACCGTCGGCCAGTTGCCACCTAGAAAAGGGAGCTCTAAATTCAGTCTTCTTTGATACTGTTGTTACCTGTATTCTTTAGGTTATGGCAGTGATAGATTGTAGGGGATACCGTTGGTCTGGAGCGTATCTGGTAGTGTAATCAGTTCCAGCGGTGGATTTTCTCCCGCATACAGCTTTCGCACTTTGTGGAAGAATGTTCTAACTCCAGGTCCCCAATCAAACAGGTCACAATTACCCAACAGCTACACAACAGAACAGTTGGGGTCTTCATATCACATTACCAAATCGCTGATTGACAAGTCAGCAATAATGCTCAACGGTTGATGGTCTTGCCAAACAATACCAGGCGTGGAAAACGATAAGGTAGCGTGCAGCGTACGTAACCCACCCACCGCAGGCTCGACAACCTGATTGTTACCAATAATACGCACTGGCGAACGGCCGCTTTGCCCAAGTGATCATGGGCTAACACGGAGAGGACACACACCAAGTCCGTTGATACCTTCGTCGCGAACAGGCCACGTTTCTGGACCACAGAACAAAACATAACGCGACGAACAGCCGTCACTTCGACGTCAGATGGCAGAGGCCGCCAAAGCAAAAACAAGCATCTGATATTACCGTCGCCTCATCGATAACACTACAAGCTAACAAGAAAGTGCCACCCAGGGATTCGGAATAGTTCACACTTCAAGGCGGATTGCCCGCAATAAAGAATTTGGGAGCTAGAAGGCCCCAGTCCTGAAGCAGCGTTTTGCACTTTATTGATTTGAAGTAAATTTCATGCAGACCAACTCGATCAGTCACCTCGTTCAGCATGGTCTGCACGTCTTCAACAAAAGAGCCAAGTAGCGCAATACCGACCGCACACTGCATGTCGGCCAACTTAGTGTCAAGGAGAAACTCGACGCCGATCTCACTGGATGCTTCCACAATGAAACCATGACCCAATCAGAACTTTCACCCTTTTTCCTGCATCTGAATTTCCTTAGGGTTTAGTGAGCTAATGTAATATAAAGCCGGTAAGTAACTCGGGAACACTGTATACTAGGCTGATATCTCAGCGGTTGTCACAGAGCTCGGTCTCATTTTTAATCACGGGAATGTTTGTTGTTCAGCGCCAACCACGAGGCGTTTATTCAGTATCTCAAACTGTTTAAAACAGCTTTGTCAGTTTCCATGTCAATCTCTCCTCCATCGTCCACGCAAACGGATGGATAGAAATCTTGTCCAGCAGCCTTGTTACGCCCCGATAACTCAAACTCCGAGGCCACCTCTGCATCCGACAAAGGGGCTTCTGGAACGCAATAACTCGCCAGTCGAGTTCTGTTAAGGTCAGCTGAACTGTTCCTCGAAACGCTCAGCCCAACTGTACAGTCGGCGCTACTGGTCTGTGATAAACAAATCATCTTTTTCACATATGGTATCATATACACCGACTCGACCGCCAGCGCAACTACCAATCACGGTAATTAGCCTTCTGCTTTTATCGGATGAAAAGATTCACTCTAATCTTTAGAATGCTTGATTACGTGATACTCACAGTCTTCAGGCAAGCTTTTAGTCGGCTTGCGTCCGAGTTCCTGACGGTCGCCGTCACATTCAGAACTAGATGGAATCGAGGGACGCACATTTCCAAAGTTTGCCGACGTGACAGACATCTAGTTCCGTCGCAAATTCACAGCTGATTTAAAACACGCCTCTCCACATAAAGCTTTCATGGTTGTTCCAAGTTGTTCATAGTGCGTTATGTTCCCTCACCTGACTCCAACTGGGCAATGCATTCGCCAGTGATTACTGGTGAGCGTTCATTTTACTCCTCTCGCTCAAATGCCACCTAGTTATCTTGCACTTGCAAATGTTCGACTCCTGAGCGGATGACTGAAGAAAGTGGGCACGCACAACAACATAGTCTGAATATAAATGGGCATCCCCAGATACATGGCAGTCTTTAACATTTCATCGGGGCAGAAATAAGACAAATACCGCGATCTGTTAACATTCCGTTCTTTCTCACCAATTACAAACGTAAAACATGCTAGTTACATGCAGCATACGGATAAGGACAAACAAGATTAGGCAAGCCTACAAGCACACCAAATATTATGTAATCATGACCATGGCAACCCGATAAGTTGCCTCAACAACTTTTGTGTACATAACGTCGGTTGACGAATTCAAGTAAACATCGATTCGCAGAAACCCAGCTACTTCGGGTTTCTACTGCACAGCAGTACTCTGAATGAGCTTACTGGTGATCTGTTGCCATGAGGCGTGTCTAGTCCCCGTTTGTCCTCATCTGTACGACGTATTTAACTGGCATGTTTTGCGTTTGAGAATGACGACAGTAGCGTCATCTGCAACTGACTGCTATATCATCGGTTACCATCCACGTGCAAGATGCACAGGGTAGCCTTCATGTAACGCAGTTTCCTTCTGTGATGAGGTGCAGTGCCCTCCATATGGGGATCGTGGGGCGCGCACAGTTGCAGCTTCACCACTGTCAATGTTCCGTGTCCGAGCATCAAGCACACCATCCAGCCGCTTCTCATCCGGGAACAGAAGACCAGGTTGAGCATTCAAACCGCTGGCCAGCATACTGACTTCAGTGCTCATTCTATCTCAGAAGCTTGAGGAAGGCTCTGTAGAACGCAATCTTAGTGACACCTGGACTGAAGTCCGTTAGAGCGTGCACCGAGGAAATGGATATGCGACTTTTATAACTTACGTTCACGAACTTTAACTGATGTTTCGAATCCAACGACTTAAAAGCGATTGTTCCCCGAGACACAAACCCGTAAACGTTGTTGTTTTAGGATTCGGTGCGATTCCGTTGCCCGTTTGATCACGAGATTCAGCTCCAATATCACCAGAGCTCCTGAGGTGAAAACGCACGGATCGACGGTTGTCTAGAGATGATCTCGCATGAATAACTGCGCTAACGTTTGGCAGTTGAGAAACTGACTATACCGTCGGTAAGGCATAAGTATCAAACTAGCTTAGAAACCTGCCTTAGTAGTTCTCACTCCGATGATCCTGATCGCTCCTGGACCCAGATCACACAGGCCATTCGTGAAGCTGGTACATTAGCATGCGGCACGGGGGTACATGGAATGAACGAACATTGGATCTCGGAGAAATCCCTGGAGTCGTTAGAAGCCAGACGGAACATCCCTCCTGGCAGTTCATATAACAAGTGTAGAAGAGATGTCCGTAGGAAACTGAAACGTAGCC
>QNGE01006014.1:0-10473 GCA_008508345.1 Paragonimus westermani | reverse complement strand
TTTTTTCATTCTCTCTCTTTCTATATAGGGTTTCCTTTTTCTTCATGGTTGTGTGGCAGTGAAGCATTAGTGTGAACGACTAATATATTGCTGTCTATGATGATTATGATGATGATGCTGACGAAAATCGTAGGTTCGTATCCCGGATGATACAGGACACATCAAGCTCCAGGCTCGAAAGAGTAACTGCCAAAATATCTAGGTGAACAACCCGTCGACGAGTGTGGGAAATAAAAGCGCCAACGTTTACCAGTTGCTGTCCACAACGAAGACGAAAGTTAACCTTTACAAAGGGCTGACCGGAAATTCTAGCTGAATGCGAGGCCTGATATTAAGTGTGCATGGTGCGCAATACTCCTGAATACTCATTAGTAGACAACCGTCTACTCAAAAGGAAGAGGGAAAATGTGTTTGAAAAACTCACGGAATATATCGGGATCGATAGCCAAAGCCCATTTTTCTCAGCTTTTCCTCTAACCCGGACTGGGCAAGTGTGTGCAATTTAGGGAAAGCCCAATGTTTTATGCCACCGGAACATACGGGTTCGCCGAGTGCCTCGCATAGTGCATTCAACAACCGCGAAATACGAGGAACGTTATTGTTAGCTGAAGTGATAAATGCGAAAAGTGTTTCAACTGGCTCCTGACGAAGCAATCGAATCCCATGGGCTTCCACAAGTGAGACAACGGATCGCTGCCCTGTTATAGTTGATAGCCGATTTGCAAACTGACAGTCAGCAGAACGCCAGGTATGAATAAGGT
Source organism: Paragonimus westermani (assembly GCA_008508345.1). Taxonomy (NCBI): domain Eukaryota; kingdom Metazoa; phylum Platyhelminthes; class Trematoda; order Plagiorchiida; family Troglotrematidae; genus Paragonimus; species Paragonimus westermani. The sequence continues at coordinate 9,712 of QNGE01006014.1, read as the reverse complement.
CTGGTAAGCGGATGGACAAGCGAAAATAATCCGTCAGTTCTTCCGGATCACCGGAACAATCCGATGTTAGGTCACTGCGGTAGTATAGCACGGGTTGATCTGGATTCGTTTGTTTCAATCGCCACAGTTTACCGTTAACAACGCCGTTCCACTCTTCTAGTTGGTCAAGGAATGTCCACCTACAAGTAAGAAGAAAACCGCTTAACTGTAAGTCCTACCGAGTAGAAAAACTGGGATGTACGAGAAAAATACGAAGCAGGTTACAGTGGATTTAGCAAAACAGAGAGATCAGTACCTGGTGAACAAACACTTCCGTTGCTGGTGTGTCACCTACTACCATACATGCCGCAAGTTCATTTCAAGCAGCTCGTTTAAACGATGCAGCTCGTCGGCGTGTGCTTACACAGCGATGGCCAAATCAAGAATACAGTCGGCAATAGCTAAACAGTGCTTCGTATGCTATTAGAACATAGTCCAAAAAGTGGTTGGCAAAAATCTTAACTTGATCTATCAATGTGGCCACAAGCTGAGTGAACTTAGTGACCTACGTACGGAGTTATAGTGGAGTGGAAACCGCGAAATCGGCTAGAGCATGGTTGCGCGCGACAACCAAGGACTTGTGTATATCTTCAATATTCTCTTTTTTTAAATGAACCTGTTACTTAGTTTCCGCTATCCATTTGTACAGTCATTTTTGCTTAGGACCGAATGAAAGACGAACGAGTTGGCAGTACTCACAGATCTTTAACTGTGGTGTACAGATTTATGTGAGGTAACTTGCATCGAGGCGCACACAGAAAAACTGCCTTCTGATAACACTAATTAGGTATGTCGAAAGTGAAGTATGGATTCGGATGTACATACATGAAGATTATTGATCCATTCACAAAGTTTGAGATGACGATTAAGACACAAATTATTAAGCTGATTCTCCAATCCTGTATGGTAGCAAAATCACATGGAAGTATCAGCTCACAAAACATTGGCTCTCACCGAATAGCCTGAAAAGGGCCAACAATCAGTGCACACAAAAGCAGTAGATGACTAAACTTTCGTTGAACTAGTAAAGATACGACTATTGATTAGTGTTTCCAATCGTTCCCTATCTATTTTACAAACCAGCATTTTTGGGCATATTTGCTACTCATAGGAACTAAGGACTACTCTTACCTTGTATTATCATTCCAACTAGTGTTCCTTAGTGAGCGTCCTTTTCACAATATCTCAAATGCCACTTTGATCTACGGTAATTCAACAACGTTTCATATACACGTTTACTGTCGCTGAATATGCTCCAGTTACATTATGCTGCATATGCTCTTCTCACCTAGATGACTGCTTCAAGCAAGCTCGGACCAATACTGCCTTGTTACTTGTCCTCACCACTAGCGTTGGTCATCTTCAAAATCACTTACCGTCACAACGAGACCGAACACGGATGCTATGTGATGGTTTGCTCCTCGTGATGACCTATGGAGCTAAACTAGGCGATTAGATGATCACACTGGCAGTTACTCACTCACGTCAGGTTGGCCAATGGGTACAGAGCTGACGAGATACAGCCTCTTCGCCCTCCTGATTGAGCGATGGAACAGAGTTAAAATTATCCTTCAGAAGAAGCACTAGTTTTATTACAACGTAACCGACCAGCCCATCATCATCATCATCATAGAGAGTAGTAAATCACCGGTTCTCACCGACCACCTGGCCTTTGTCTGAGTCAAAGGCTCTGGTTGAGAACCCTAATCCTTTTTCAATCTAGGTCTAGCTGTCATCGTAATGCTTCAGCCCACATACAACCATGAGTACTCACAACTCCAAAACTTCTACACCACTTGTTAACCTCACTGTCTTATCCAATTTCACTCTCGAAATCTTTAAGATCCACATGTCGAGTAATTCTCTTCGCGGAACCCACAACAGATAGCGGTAATCTTAATAACGATGCCCCTGTGAATCGCACCTCTTATCATTCAGCCGTAGGCCTCCCTCGACCCTCGACTAGATCTAGAATGCGAATTAATACAGTTGTTTTCGAAGTCCGCACTCTGGAGCAGATTGGTAAACAGGCCACCCACGCACGTACGTTAAACTGGTTGGATGTCGATTTCTTTTGTATTACAGCGACTGGAATACAGGACAGAAGCCAACGTATCCGACTGGTAACATTCCCTCTGTCTACTCGGTGTTGGCTGAGCATTCTAGGTAACTCTAAGGATGCCGCTACCCGACGGGCTGGATTAGACAGTTCTCGGCACGACGGCTTCAGCCGCATTGATAGGATGAAGTTATCTTAAAGATAGACGCTGTACCATCCAGTTGGTAAGTTCTGCTAAAGCCTGTTCTATATTTTAAAACTTTTGAAACGTTTTCATTGCAACTGTTTGTGCCCCAGCTGAATGTAATGGTTTCGGTGTCAAACATGATTTTTACTCAGATTGGGTTGCTCTCCTTAGATAGACAAATAACCCTGATATAGTCACTCCGACCAGAGATATGGACGCCCAGGTCGGCTGTCCTGATGACACCGAGATTTCTTTCGGTGGTAAAGTAAGGCTGATATTATACCGTTCGGACAGTCGTGGGCAACTGTTAACGCTCCTCAAGGAACAGGTTATCTCACTTTGTGAGATTAATTATGACCAGCGTCCCCCTTCAATGAATTAGAAACTACTTCACGTAATCATCATCGTCGTCACATACAACAACACATCACAGTTTCTCAATGATGCAAAAGTGCCACGAAACCATGGAAAAAAGCAAACCCTGTACAGGAAGAAAGGAAAAGAAAAACAGAGCAGGAGGAGCCAAACTACTAAAAAATAGCCTCTCCTATATTCCAACGCTCAGAATCAATGTGTCCACATCGTGGAACCGAGCTGTAAATGAAAGTAAGGTGCCATCATCAACATAACTCACCTACGGCTTTCCTTGCACCACCTCATCAAGTTCACCCAACTCACAGACTACTCGGCCAAGCAACGACAGCATTGACGCCACTGTGCCCGATTAGCCGCCATCTCACCTAACGTCCGCAGTCACCGACTCTGTGAGTCATGAGGTCGTCAACCAGAGAGACGAACCCAATCTACAGTGACCAACCCCTTGGTGAACGACTTGATTTCTCTACACCAGATCATCATCTGTCCACCTCGCACCTTACGCCAATCTGCCGCGTTATCGGCACAGTGCCCAATATGACAGGCGAGTAGCTGGCCGTAGATTAGCTGCTGTAAAATACTGCAGCTCCTACTGTTGTCTGATATACGCCACACTTAAACCCCAGAGGAATGCCTCTCTGACGAGAGTGGGGAATATCGCCCCACCACCAGATGTACGCGGATCCATTTCATTCCTCACACATCCACCGTCCCCAAGTACACAAATCAGTCAACAACTTCCATAGCTTCATTATTCTACATTGAATCTACGCAACCACAGCAATCTTACAGAACCACCTTCCACGTCGAGCCTGCAAAGTGCATCCCGAAGTGCTCAGCAGGGTGCCAAATAGCGTCTAGCACTGTTTGTGCTGTTTGGAAAGTGTCAAACAGCAACACGTTGTCAGCATAACCAAGTCCAGGCATGAGACCCACGCCGATATCTAAAAAGTGCGCAGACGGTCGCCTATTACTTTGTCATAGACAAAGTCAAAGTTGGTGAAAGTAAACAGCCTTGACATACGCTTTCTCTGGTCCCGAAACTGTCAGACAGCTCACCGTAAATTGTAACCTAAGATGACAGTATATTCACACACTTGGTCACTAAAACTCCGAGTTTGGGTGGCTCTAAAACTGTAGGTCAATCTACCAAATCTAACGTACCATTACAGTCGACAAATACAACAGTTGACCGATAATACGTATGACTGTTCCACAATTTAGCGGAGAGTAGGAATTTCATCAACACATCCCTGTCCAGGATGAAACCCTGCCTGATACTCCATAATATCTGCCGCGCGAGCTGCAATGAGTCAACGAAGTACAATGGATGCCAGAACCCTGGTAACGACTGATGTCAAGCTAATTCCTCTATGGTCTTCGCAAGAACTTCTGATTCCTTTCCTGAAATATGGATACTATTATCGAGTGACCCCAACATGGATGGATGTTCTCCGTCGTCCACACAGGTTGAGACAACTGAGGCAGGGTCTATATAAACGCCTCCTCACAAGCTAGGAAAAAACCGGCACGAGATCATATGGACCAGTAGCCCTATTATGTTTGAGACCTATTGCGGTGGATCGCGCCATCTGACCTCCTGAGAGATACCCTGGGCCATTAATTACGGGTAAGATCAACTGGTCTGCTGGTATTCTCTGAAGCGGTGTAGTCTCCACTTCCTTAGCATTTCCTGTTAGCCAAGCCTCACGATCAACGATCAGATTACACCCGAGATACCTACGGGTAGTCCTCTCAAACCTGTTATACGAACTGCCATGGGAGATGTTCCGTCCGGCAACACATGCTGTACTACCTGCTTTCTGAATGACAGGTGGAATACTGATCTTGGGAGTTGGAACTGAGAACCTTACATTCTGGCTACATCAGTACTGTAAGATTTACTGACGGCTTGGCCAGTTTCTCGACAGCCAGCCGTTGCGGGCGGCAAAAATAGGAACGGAACAATCAAGTATCTATGTAAACATGTGCTTCAATATGAAGGATGGTCTTGAACTGAGCAGCGCCACCAATTACAAACAGCTGTGTTGTTCATCTGAAACATTGTTGTGATTATTCATGGTTGTGCGTCAGCTGTGATACTGCCGAGACGCCAGAACCTAGGCAAGAGAACGATTAGGGTTCTCAGTCGAAACCTTCGGCTAAAAGGCCTGTACCCGAAGGCAGCGGGTAGGTGGCAGTGTACCGGAACTGGAACGTTTCCGAAAAGACATGCCAACTTTCTTACAAACCCCAGCCTGGAGGACCACGAAACTGTTATATGTCAGACCTTTACCTGTTGGCCTGTCTGGTATGAGTGACTCTGTCAGTGTGGTGGCCACATCGTTCAGTTTAGCCCGGTAGGTCACCGAGATGCGCAGGTCTTCACAGCACGTTCTTAGGAAGCTGCATTAGCGGTGGGAGTGTAAGAAATGAGGCAGAGACGCGTATCTATGAGGCGGAGACGGTATTCACCAATCTGAAGTACATCTGGAGACAGAAGAGCATTCCTCTGAAGCTTAACAGCTGTGTATATAAGGCAACTGTGAGAGCTGTACTACTTTACGGCAGCGAGGCATGACCGCCCAAGGTAAAAGACTAAACCGCCTTCAGGTACTCGACCACTTGACGTCTGAGTCCGACCACTTATATCGGGTAGCACCAATGGGTAAGCACCAAGGTATTTAGGAACCGGATATTTGACAGTGATTGTCAATCGAGCCCTTTTGTTTGTTGCTCACATCGACATGGATGTTTAGACCACGTGTTAAGGATGCCAGCTAGTCGTCCGTCAAACCCAGCACTGTTTGCCGATAATGCGACAGATTGGTATAAGGTGCGAGGTGGACAGATGATGATCTGGTGTAGAGAAGTCAAGTCGTTCACAAAGGGGTTGGTCACTGTAGATTGGGTTCGTCTCTCGGGTTGGCGACCTCACGACTCACGGAGTCGGTGACTGCGGACGTTGGGTGAGATGGCGGCTAATCGGGCACAGTGGCGTCAATGCTGTCGTTGCTTGACCGAGTAGTCTGTGAATTGGGTGAACTTGATGAGGTGGTGCAAGGAACGCCGTAGATGAGTTATATTGAAGATGACACCTTACTTTCATTTGCAGCTCGGTTTTGCTCGCGATGTGGAGGTACGTTGTTGTTGACAAATGATTTTGGTTGGTAGATACGTTCTCTACCCTTCTTTTTTGTCGATCAAAGCTTGCTCTTCTTTTCATAGTTGCATGACAGTCAACCATAAGTTCCCTAAACGAATGTATCAGTGGATAACGTAGGGCGACCCGGAAGAAATTATGAGTTTGCAAGACACGTATCCACAAAGAGAATGTGCGAAAAACACAACTAACCGGAATGCTTGACCACTAGTCAGAGTTGCCCGAAGGTTAAACTCCTTAGGGTTTACAGTTAGCGAAGCCCAACGTGCAAGCGCCGGCTGCAAAAGGAAAATGTTTATGAAATGAGAAACACGGTTCATGGTTAGAATGTCATTTCTTTGGATTAATCACTGCATGTCATCTGTTGTTACACTATACGCTAACAGGATACTATTCGATCATCTACATATAAACGGATGTATATGTAACTGCCAGTAGTTGAAAGTGGTGCCATGATTACGACAGTCGCTGTTATTATCTTAAAATCCAGTGGACACCTGCAACGAAATGAAATGAGTGATCTGCTAACGGTATAGTACGGAAAGACAAACTAATCCAGTTAGAAAAGGGGAACAGGCTTGCATTTTCATAGATGTCGCTGTTGCACGGTATGTGACAAGGCTATACGTGCATAAGCAAAGCAAAAAGGTAAACGGAACGTTAAAGAATAGATCACAAAGACTAACAATGACATTCGTCCCAAATGCAACAAATGCTCCGGAGTATATTTCGATGCATGAATTCAGTAGCCCCAAAACCGTTGGTGAAAAGTACCCTATGGCTGAAGTACAGGAAGGAATATCCCCTGATCACATGAATCCGTACCAACTATTCACAGTGGTCAAGAGTCTGATTGGAAGATACTGTGGCTCGAGTTAACATCCAGTGATAATATGGAAAAATTAAAAATGTTGCGGTTCCGTGCACACGAGGGACTGTGGCACGTTTCCATCTCCTACAGCGTTCCTACTCAACGGTCCCAATGAACACGAGAAACTTAACCGAACAGGTCACAGCTACCTAACACCTACACAACAGAACAGTTGGGGTCTTCATATCACATTACCAAATCGCTGATTGACAAGTCAGCAATAATGCTCAACGGTTGATGGTCTTGCCAAACAATACCAGGCGTGGAAAACGATAAGGTAGCGTGCAGCGTACGTAACCCACCCACCGCAGACTCGACAACCTGATTGTTACCAATAATACGCACTGGCGAACGGCCGCTTTGCCCAAGTGATCATGGGCTAACACGGAGAGGACACACACCAAGTCCGTTGATACCTTCGTCGCGAACAGGCCACGTTTCTGGACCACAGAACAAAACATAACGCGACGAACAGCCGTCACTTCGACGTCAGATGGCAGAGGCCGCCAAAGCAAAAACAAGCATCTGATATTACCGTCGCCTCATCGATATCTACACCTCCACCGCTGCTGATGCAGCTCCCCAGGTATACAACTCATCGATAACACTACAAGCTAACAAGAAAGTGCCACCCAAGGATTCGGAATAGTTCACACTTCAAGGCGGATTGCCCGCAATAAAGAATTTGGGAGCTAGAAGGCCCCAGTCCTGAAGCAGCGTTTTGCACTTTATTGATTTGAAGTAAATTTCATGCAGACCAACTCGATCAGTCACCTCGTTCAGCATGGTCTGCACGTCTTCAACAAAAGAGCCAAGTAGCGCAATACCGACCGCACACTGCATGTCGGCCAACTTAGTGTCAAGGAGAAACTCAACGCCGAGCTCACAGGATGTTCCCGCAGTAACATTCAAAACGTCATCCGTGGCAGAAGTGAACAGTATCCAGAGCCATCAGACACCTCTGGTGAACACTACTAGAAACGATGGGTACCAAAGTGAGCTGTCTGTAAACTCTTATCTCGATCGCAATGTGGACAGGCAACGGTCTAAAAAAGACGCACTTAATTCCATGGAGCTGTTTTGCAAGGGATAGAGTTTCCGAGAAACTTCTGAGTGATCTAATCGCAAGCGGCTGAGGTTGAAGAAAGATTCAGCGGGCTGGTTGCCTGCAAAGTTCAGTGTTCGGGTCTTTATTTCAGCTTTTCACCAACGAACTACTGGACCAATCACGGCCTACTGTTCTCATTTTCCATTACGACATGAAGATATGGATGACAATCTCTTCAGACATAGACAAGTGAATGTTCCAGTTCAACAAAGTATGCTTCCAAATCCGTATAAATGTTCCCTCAGGCACCTAAGGGATGTCACGACGCATTATGCTGGCGGGAACTTGTCAACGTAGTGCAGTAGAGAATGAAACCTCAAGGTGTTGGTGTCCGATAGGCAAATAATAGGCCTGCGTCGAATATAGTAGAATGCTCGAAGCCGCCCTTCTCCAAGGCCTTCAAAGAGGTCTCTTGTCTACTCTTCCTGTCTCATGTTCGTTGGAGGCTGGATTACTGCTGCGGAGCAGTATCCTCCTGTGTATAAAGCGAGGAATCTTAACTTGGAAAAAAAAACAGAGGAAAGCCACGCATAGGTTAGTTGGAGTAAGGGGTTTATTCCACTGTCAGCAGTGAGATTATGTGAGCGTGTATCTCAAAAGTTGTACGCTGAATTTTACTTGGTGACACAGGGATGGGCTAGGAGTGGACTATTCCCGGGAAGCGGGTAAAAATTCTGGGGTCACCCTCTTTTCAAGCAGCGACAATCAGGACTTTGTTCTGTACATCGACTGTCTCCACGGGCCGTCAACAGCTGGAATGCACTGCCAGCGCGTTCAAAGACCTGACCTCGCAGATGCGCACAAGATAGCGTACTGAAGGGTGGGTACGTGACGCCTTTCTTACCCTAACGTTGAAATGCTCAATGAAGCTGACCGCTCAGTCGATGACTCCTACCTATTACCAACTGACAAGGAATTAACAACATCCTAAGCGGTGTGTAAGTGAGCGGGTAACTCGAAATCTGATTCCAGTTTGTGTTTTCTCTGTGGATTTATTGCCCCATTAGGGTGTCAACCTTCATACACAGTTGTCGGTATTCATTTCCGACTCATGGCTCCCCTGTTTTAGTTATTGTTTGGGTTATTTTGTCGGTTTGTTATTAAAACGTAAATGTAGCATTATATTTCCTGCATTACTGTTACAATAACTCACACCAAACCCAACAGTTAGGGTGCATCATAAACCTCCAGCTCATGTGGTCGTTTTGGGTGCCGCGTAACGATTTAGGAGGGCATGCAATGTCGAAAGTGTCTACACTGACATCAATGAGGAAGAGTACGTTCTGTTGATCACTCCAACCATCCCCTGTGGCGACTATAATAAGTGATATTTTGATAGTCGCATTCATGTGTACCTTTTAGATCATTTTGGTTCTGCATCTGCTTTTGTTTTAGTCAAACTACCCATTTTGTAACATTCGGCCCGGAGCTAAAAACTTTACTCGCTTCGTGCCTCGCTAGCTTGACGTATCTCTCTGTACACTCTATGTTCCAGGGTCAGTAATAATACACAGGGTCATCGCGCTAAGTTTTGGCTTTTCATTGTCGATCGGTTGTCGACAGTGAATTCTGACTGGGTTTTATTTTGTTGGATCAGTTCCAACACCCCTTCGTCTGCATGAGCTGTCACGTAAAATACGCCTGTCTACGTGACCGGCACCGCAACAGCTTCAAGTGTGCCCATACACCATGTAGGCAAATACAATTGTGGGGCACACACTGTTCCAAATTCTACACGAATTACCTCTACAGAGAGGGCCTTAAAGGATATTCAACGTGCTCTCTCGCATATGAGGAAAGAACTGCACTTCCTCAATGAATATGCAGCTCCCGCCCCTCCGTCCTACTTTTTCCACTAGGGACCATTTAGGATTTCAGCGATTTCAGCGATTTGTACACGGGTTCGAGGC
>QNGE01006013.1:10034-36149 GCA_008508345.1 Paragonimus westermani | reverse complement strand
CCATAAGCTCCTTCAAGTCATTGCTCGCAGCATTAGGCGGTCCGTGAGTGCATCCTATAAGTAGCTCGCGAGAACCGATAGAGACCGTTAAGCACAACGAGTCCCCGAGTTTGTGAAATATAGACTCATCAAGTGTGACTGCCGAAAATTGCTCTTCTAGGTCAATAATGCGTCCACCACCTCGTCCTGTGAGACGATCTCTACGGAACATGTGATATCCCACGATGCTCATCTGAATGTCAGGAGTGTCAGGAGCGCACCACGTCTCGGCCCCGAGAATAAAGTGAGGATTATATTAAAGACAAGAAAATTGAAGATATGCAACTTACATACCAGTGGTCTTGCGTGTGCTATTAATAAACTAATGGATTACTTTTCGCTTCGCACAAAATTTGAAATGCTGAAGATCTCCATGGAATATGGGGAGTGGGTTGCAGAATATCACATGGAAGGGCCGAATCTAACGAATGTATCAAACGACCGCTCATATTCAATTGGGTGTCGCATAGGTTTGACTCCATGATAGAGAATGCTGAAAGAGTGCCACTACAGTAGGATGATGAAGAGGACACGGGGAGGGGAACAAATGACGGTGGATGAAATATCGGTGGGTGCACTAATAAAGGAATTGTCTTGTTAAAAATCTAGTTGGTGAAGTACTCAAGCGGCTACATACTTACCGGGGTGTACATACCAGTAATTTGGTTCCTAGCAACGCCCATGATTTGGGTAAGAGTGAGAGTTATTACGATGCTATTGAGTAATAGATTGAAACCATGAACCCTGATATAGCTATATATAGTATAGTAATGGTAGCTATCGTACAACAGTATAATTGACTTCAAAGCATTGAGAGGCGATCAGGGCAGTTTCATTTGGTGGGCATTGTTTTCGCAATGTGGTTCATACAACCAGGTCCATTTTGCGTGAATTTGATCCTGGATGTCTAGTGAATGTTCATCAGGAATGGCTTCTGTTAATCCCATACGACCAGTGGTTGTTCGAGAAACGCTTAGTCTTTCTGCAACGCTCGTCAATATGCTAGATTCACGATAGTTGCGTCTGTAAGTAACGAGCGTCCATAAATTCTGAGCCCGTCGAGCAACCAATTCGGATCCAAAAGGGAAGACGGCCGTATTGTCGAGTTTCCTATTAATAAGGTGCTAATTTTCGAAAACAATATGATAAACCAAATAGTGGAAGACGACAACAAACCTCGATATTAAATCCACCGATTGTACAAGTTCCGAGATTAACGGCTCACGTAAATATGATCGAATGCGACAGTCACGTAATGGCGAAGCGGTCAGGCAAAAATGAAACCAGGGTACATATAAACAAACGTCCGGCAAAGGAAAGTGNTTGTCGGTGCCGTTTTAGCTGTCGTTTACGTAGGTCGTGTGCATGGCTTACTGGGCCTTCGGCTCATGTTTGTTTGTATTGTTTCTCTTTTCAGAACTGTTGTTCGAACCCCTACTTCGGAAGAGCGCTGTCCCCTGGTGCGTCCACGTTGCCCGAAGGTTGGTCCGCGAATTCACGGGCATCCAGAGTAGAGTCGGCTGGCCTGCATGTTACAGTATCAGATTGTAAGAAAGGCTGATGAAAATTACCCTCAGGGAGTGAAATCTACCGTTAGACAGCGATAAAATGAGAAATCATTGAACACTAGACGATATTCCCGTGGCATCCCCCAGGACTGTGAAAGTCATCGATTCTTATGACAAACAGCATCAGGAAAGTTGAGAAGATTTGTTTTAGTCGACCGTAAGTTAGTTTGTCCTTCATTTGGCGCCGAGATCGAAATTAGCAATGATAGGTGTTGTGACGCTATAAATTTAGTATCGCATGAAAAATTTTTTCACGCGTGATCAATATTTGAACGAGGTTATCTTATATTCCATTTTAGGTTATGGATTATTTACAGGGCTTCAAAGATGTCTTTGAGGATCGCGAGTTTGCTAGCTTCAGCAAGTTCGAAAGTTGCTTAGATCGGTACATGAAGGATAACAATCTTCTCTATGTGTTTGGTTCAAGCAAGAAATCAGGCAGTGGGCGCTTGAAGTATGATCATGTGAGTGTGATTGCCGTTGAGTTTACCTGTTGAATGGCATTCCGTTGTACAAAACACAAGCGACGTAAAAGTGAAAGCCGTAGACTACGACATGTTTAGTGAGTTCAGTTCACATAATTCCCATTGCACAGTTCCCGCGATACCTGCTGCCAATCATGATTTAACGTGGTTGAGAGGGATACCGTGTTGGTTGTTAGCTCTTTCACGTTGGAGCATAACCACGACCTAACTGCTTTGCTGTACGATGCCCATCCAAGGAAGTGAACAACTCGAGACATCTTTTTGAGCACAACACGCCAACTGCTGAGTTGAAGCAGTATGCTGCGGATGCTTAGGGCAAGTATATAACTACCATGGATAACTGCAACATCCGTCATCGTTTGAAACCGCCAGTGATATGTGAGTGGATTAGTGTGCACTAATGTAGCAGAAAATCTGCCACAAATCCTGGATCATATAGAGGAAAACGGCGTGCTGCGTGTCATCAGAGACGACAACAATAGGTACACGCACATATGTTTTGCACGCAGAGAGCAAGTTCAGTTATTCAAACGGTTCCCTGACCTGGTAAACGTCGATGTCACTCATGGAACCAACCGCCACAAGTAGGTCCTCCATCACTCCGCATTGACCATTGTAGCCTAAAGCTGTATCAGTTCCTCGTTACAGACGGCATGGGCCATGGACGACCTGATTTCCGACGGAATAACCTAGATAATGATAAAATGTTAATATAATAAACGTATTTCGATATTTCAGTATCGTGATGTTCTCTCTGGGGGTGCACGTAGGTCGTGGCGTTGTGACTATAGGGTGCACGTAGGCTGACCGTCGAGCATAGACTTCAGTGCGTCCAACCATAGATCGTGGCGTTGTGACTATAGGGTGCACGTAGGCTGACCGTGGAACTTTTAACCCCGAACGGCTTCATGCATTACATTTCCTCACTTCTCGTGGAATCGCTTTGCTTTCTGGAAGACACGTGATATCACTTCTTCTTGGTGATGAGGTAGCTCAAGTAGTTTACATATTTTCCGGTTACCTTAAGGCCAAAGCAGCTTATGCCGATTACTTTGAGCAATGTCTACTGTAAGCAGATCACGCCGGGATCCGCCCGCATTATATTTAGAAGTCATCAGCTGCGGCCTTATCTACTTACCAACGACGCCTCAAAATTTCGGTGGTTTCCCATCGCACGTGAGGATGATCATAATGACCCAAACTTATCGACTGTCGGCACATATTTCAAGGAATATCGAATGAAAAGTCTTCAGAAAAATGGCCTACAACTTATACGGTGAATGTTCGTTAATCATTGGTTCCTTATATCCTCTATCAACCAGACTGCAAAACTTCAGCTATCTCGTCGACATATTTCGCTGTTAATTTAGCGCAAATCCTTAGCGTCCTTGCTAAACATCGTTCGCGCATTAAAACAAAGAAATTCTCACAGTACAATAGGCATATTCCATGCTTTCTTAAATATTCCGTCCACAATTACTCCCACGATATTCCAAACCCATATATTTACGGTAAAATGGCTACAGCATAAACTCCTGGCGGATAAAATTCAGCAGAAAGGCTCGTAATCGGTATAAAGACTTTCAACGTGAGGAGACGAATCAATGAGAAGGGAATAAATTGAGCAGAGACCGTGGCCACCAACATTCTATTAACACATAACAATCGTCAAATAATCACGCAAGCAGCTACTTGGACACCGGCCCCCGAAACCAACAGGGTTTCTCAACACTCATGTAGCCGCGGGTTTATTGTTTATCGTGAACTGGTTCCCTTGCATCCAATGCTTTCTCCCTGACGACGCCACTACCCTCTGCTTCTTCGAGAGGGCATGTGGATCTTACGTCTCTCCCGAACGTGCCGCTCTCTCTTCTCGAATACACCTCGCGGACGTGATTGTCGGCACCCTTTACTACTCCGCTTACCACAGCTTTGAGCCAAACGCCCACGGGCCGAGGGCCTACAATGAGTAGAACAAGGTCACCAACATTCACATCTCGTCCAACCTTCGTCCACTTATGATACGTTCGAATTGATGGTAGGTGTTCTCTAACCCTGCGCTTCCAAAACACACTAGCTTGGTGCTGAGCCTGCTTCCACCCTTTCGTGTACCTTGTTAGCATTGCGATATTAGTGCACGGCGCGCCCGGGTTTGGTTTCAAGAGCAACAGATAGTTTGGTCTTAGAACCGAGGGACCGTCCGGCTCATCGTAGACTGGAACTAAAAATCTGTCATTGAGAATTCTCTCGACCGCAATTAAATATGTGTAGAGACTTTCGCCCAACATGACTTGTTCCCTTGCGACGGCCTGCATGACTCGTCGAACTGTGCAAACCATGCGCTCCTATGTTCCACCCCAGTGGCTAGCAGCGGGAGGATTGAAGTGCCAATCGATACCGCGGACCGCCAGAGTCCAATGGATTTTGTCTTGGTCTAAGCCAAATAATCCCTCCTTCAGCTCTGATTCCGCACCCACAGAGTTGGATCCGTTATCACTATACATGACTTATGGCACACCCCGACGTCCAGTGAACCTCAGTAGAGGCATTAGAAAGGAGTTCGTCGATTGTGCTACTTCCAACTGTCTAACTGTTGTCCTTAAACACGTGAAGAGACAGCCATATATCTTACAAATGCTTCTCCCATTTAGAACCTAAAGAGGTCCAAAATAATCCACGCCACAGGCTGTGAACGGGTCACCACCAGGTGTTGTGCAATCAACAAGAATCGGGGCCATCACTTTTTGCACGGCTTTGCCGCCAACACTTTACACTTCATACATTTCAACAGGACGCGGCGCACGCTAGTCATGCCCTTGACAATCCAAAATCTCCTTGGAATGGACGATAAGACGTGACTGGCCCCCATGTGGCCTCCGATCTCGTGATAGTGTCTAATAATCATATCCGTAACAGTTCCGCGGGGAGGCAGTGTCATTTTTCTAGTACCGCTAGGCAGCCCGGACAAAACTCCTCCAGCGAGAGGCTTTGGTCGGGCTAGCGTACCCGGTCGGCCTTTGGAGTGTTCCGTGCAGCCCTTAACAAAGGCGCTTTGTTGCTCCAGTCGGACGATGGATTCACAAGCTAGGTCCAATTCTAACTCACGCAAAGGACCCAGCATAATGGAACAATGTCGACCGGCCTTCATGCAAGCAAAATAATTCTTGAAACGGATAAACCACAATACCACGCGAAGTAAAGCGTACCAGCGACAGTAAGGCGAAACAAGCTAAACATGCCATTGCGCGCTACTAATGTCGGCTACTACCAGCACCTTATTTAATTAGGGTTCCTCAGCTTGAATCGGTTTGTCCGGTGGCCACGAATTCTCAAGTTCCCATAGAAAGGCCGGATCACTCAGCCACGTGCAAATTTCTCCAGAACTAGCATCACAGGTTCCTCGTGAAGCTACGTCTGCCGGAATGTGTCGCCATCGACAGTCCTGGGTGTAATCATGAATTAGTCGGACACGGTTGGCTACAAATGTGGCATAGCGACAGATGTTTCTTAAGTACTCCAATACGATGACGGAGTCTGTTCAAAGTGTAATGTTATCAAAGGTTAGCCTGAGTTCAGTCACTATAAATCTCATAAGTTTATCCGTCAATACTGCGGCTGTAAGTTCCAACCTTGGGGCAGACAAGTGCTTCAAAGGTGCAGCACGAGACTTCCTCATCAAGAAGTAGCAAACAATGCTGCATTCTTCCAAGACTTCTCCGAGATAGCCGAGAGCTCCATAACCCGTCTCGGAAGCATCGGAAAACATGTGCAACTCCGAACGTGTCATCGTCTTCCCATGGGGTCTGATACAACGCTGTACTGTAACTGAACTGTCGACGCTACACCCTGTGACCACCTTTCCCACTCACCTTGACACCTTTCGTCTAAGTGTGCATCCCACCCGACATTCGTGCCATGCAAGCCCTGGAGCAACTTTCGACCGCGGAGAACAAGCAGAGCAATCAATTCCAATGGCTCGTATACCGACGCAATGTAGGCTAACAAGCCACTCCGAGTGGATGGCTTATTGGGCATAGGTATGCGAAACTTGAAACAGTCTTCCGATACGTGCAACTGTACTCCAAGAGCCTTCTGATGACTGCGATCACCTAGGTCCAGTGCTGCTGACACGGATGCTCTTTTGTTCGATGGCATATCCGAGAGCACCTATGCTATGTTAGACTTTCACCTCACCAGTTTAAACCAACTCAGGATAATCATTTCGCGCAATTCAGACTCTACACATCTGGCATCTTTAAGCGTATCCACTGATACCAAGCAGTCGTCGACGTGAAAATTCTCAAACAAAACTTGGCTGGCCAGCTTGCTAAATCGGAGCCCATTATCAATTGCGGTCTTCCTGAGTGCATATGACGTGCAGAAGGGAGAAGATGTAGCCCCGGAAGAATGGACCATAATCTCACACGTGTCCGGTGGGCCAGACATT
The DNA here is from genome assembly GCA_008508345.1 of Paragonimus westermani. NCBI lineage: Eukaryota > Metazoa > Platyhelminthes > Trematoda > Plagiorchiida > Troglotrematidae > Paragonimus > Paragonimus westermani. The sequence goes on along the minus strand of QNGE01006013.1, from coordinate 29,610 downwards.
GGCTCATTACTCCACCAAAGAAATCTCAGTGCCCACCGGTCCCTTTCAGGTATCTTCAGCTGCAAAAACATTTCCTCTATGTCTGGGGACAAGGCTATCAAACCCTTTTGGAACCGTAACAACACACCCACTAGGTTGTTCCTTAGGACTGGCCCCTGCAGCAGCACTTTGTTCAAAGAGGTGTCCTTGTATTCCGCTGCAAAATCGAATAATATTCGCACCTTCTTGAGTTTATTTGAATTCAACATCGGGTGATGAGGCAAGTACGACCGGCGAAGGGTCATATCTCGTTAGTGTCAACTCTGGATATATAACCTCTGGCCACGCATGCCTTGGTAATCTCGCTATATTAACGCGCCAATTCAGTATCGTGGGAAAGTCTCCTTCCTAATGAATTCAGACGTTTCTCAGCCAACCACCGGCTATCGGGGAGGTTCAAACTCTCAAACCACGAAGGCAATCCAATCTCATACCGACCGTCCTTCAACTTAGCTGTGGACTCTACAATACGCCCAGCTCGGTGATCATAACATGGATGAACCACCTCTTCGGAAAGTCTGCGTCCGACAAACTCTAGGTAAAACATGTGGTGAACAAATTGTGTTGGCTCAGCTCCCCTCAAGCAATGAACTTCAGCCTTACCGTTTGAGACCTCTCAAGGTCCGGTCCAAGAGGGTTTTACAGCGTATGGCTGTTGCCTGCTCCCTGTCCACTGATCTATTAGTGCAGGTTCTTCAGGCACGTCGCAACCTATTACTAGCCCGACTTTACCTTCCCTCAACGAGGTAATGGGCGGACCGGCAATATAGGGCCACCGCTGAACGTCATCCTCGGTTATGGTTTCTACCCGTTCAACCGGAAGACCCTTGAGAGTGAAGGCCTTTTCTACCGTGATCCTACTTCCATCATCTGAAGATGCAACCTACAAACTCAGCTCTTGACATTTGTTATAGCGGTCCCATTCAATATACGGATGCTAAGCGTTCGTTCACATGCTGGCAGCCCTAGACGCTCAGCTAGACTCATTTATGAGTGTGGTATCGGACACGTTATCTAGAAGGGCATATGTTTCGACCATCCCGAATGCCCCAAATAGTCTGACATGTACGAAACCTAAACGATTACCTCTCTCATGCAAAAAGGTGGCTCCACAGCTTGACTCCTTCACATCGACCTCGGTTCCAGGAGGCGTCGGGTCTGCGTGCATCAGAATATGATGTCACCCTCTACATAGAGGCCGTGACCACTGAACACGGACCCTGCAATACTTGGCTGTGTGGTTTGGCAGTAGACAAACGGAGCATCGTATACACTTTCCTAGAACTTTGCGTCTCCCTTCCAATGATATGCTCTCAAATCGCCGGCATGTCGGAAATCATGATCGTCACCATATACTGCGCACTGGTGTGGCTTATTTACCACTCCGACGACGGTTGACATACGCGTCTTCCGTTGAGAACCCTCGCGGAAGCGCGCGGTCTCAGTTTCACCGATGCGGCCCTAGAAAGAACGGGCGATGAGCTGACTATATGGGTTACTGGAAATCGAGATTTGCCTCTCTATTAACTCGGGTAAGTCGTTGAAAAAAGGCTCCCGACCAGTGTTTATAGCAGAGTCAGCCACTTCCGCCCACTTCTCTTGCAATGGGTGAGAAAGTCTGTCAATGATACACAGAAGGTTAGTTGGACAACTTAACTCGGATGGATGGTTCAGTTGGGACAGCGTCAACTGACAACCCTTCATATGAGGGGCTAAACGTTGAAGACCCTCAATGTCTCCTGTGTCGAGCCTCAGACCGTTAAACACGTCCTTGGCGATAGCCTGAATGACCTCATGCGGCCTTTCAAATCGCCGCTCCAATATTCCGGTAGCCTCGGTAAATCCTACTTCGCTGGGTAGCAAGGCGCAATGTTCCATGGCTGCCTTAGTTGGACCCTTTCAATAATAAACAAGGTAAGACAACTTATATCCTTTGTCACTTAATCTATTAGCCACGTTGAGTTCAAAATTTTGCATGAAGCCATGAAATTTCAAGGGCGACCCTTCAAAGGGTTCTAGCTCGATTTTAAGCATGCCCATACTAACTAAACTGCGCATATATTTATCCAAGGAGCTCCCTTGAGACTTGTAAGTAGAAGGTCTATACCATAAGCTAGATGGGAGGACGGTTGGATCCGTCCTCCCTGTTGGCTCCTCAGTCTTACCAATCACAGACCTTTCTTTCAACCTCTCGCCTTATTCCAGTGGTGCCTTCATAAACCTTAGCCTCTCTTTCTTCACACGCGTCTCTTCTTCAATAAGACTGTCATTCATCACCAAATTTTGCCCGAGTGAACAACGAGTTATAGCTAGGACAAGGCTGGAAAGTTTAGATACACATTCCGTGTTTTTTGGTGAGGCTGCCACCGTCCCTACAGCTGTCCCTGGGCATGGTCCCTGCTCAGCTCTAGAGGTCCCATGCATGCCACAATCATATGATATACCAGAAAACTCAACGATCCCGGACACGTCCCTGTGAAGATCAGGAGAATCCTTAAAAGAAAAGGCACATACAGGGAGTAAACTGAAGTAGGAGCATCTGGAAAGTTTGAAGAAGTTTTGATATCGTCATTAATAGGGGTCACCTGAGGATCACCGCTCAATTGTTGGAGATAGGGAACAGAACCATTCTCCACGCAGAGATGCACAGCAAGCACACCAAGTGACACGGTTGTCCTTGGAGAAGCCTCGGCCGACTGGTAGCCAGGTGAACGTCTTTCCACATCACGTGTGTTAACCCCGGTTACCTCGGCCAATGTAGAAGGACTGATAACTTCCACCCAGTTGGCAGATAGATTTGGTTTCCACCAACGGGGATCTATCAAGAACTGTTGACCTCGGACGATCAGCGGTTGTTCGAGCAACGCTTAGTTTTCTCGCGACGTCTATCGACAGGCTAGATCCACGATAGTCACATCTGTAAATAACGAGCGTCTGTACATTCTGAGCCCGTCGAGCAACTGATTCAGATCCAACAGTAAAGACGGCCGTATTAGCAAGTTTCTCATTAACAAGATGTTAATGTTCAAAGACAATATGATAAACCAAATGCTGGAAGACAACAACAAACCTCGATATTAAAACCACCAAGTATACAAGTTCCGAGATTATTAGTTCGCGTAAATGTGATCAACTGCTACAGTCACGTGATGGCGGGGCGGTCGAGCGAAAATGAAACCAGGGTACATATAAACAAAGGTCTGGCAATGGAAAGTAAGGAAGAAGAACTACGCGGAACCAAGTTTCTACAAACAAACGGTATCAAGATTTAATTATACGTCAAGATCGACCTTCACAGGAGAAATGGTTTGTCACGCGAGCAACTTGAGTGGTAATGTCAGACTGTGAGAAGGCCTCGTAATCGGTATGAATAATTTCAACTTAAGGAACAACAACGGAATAAATAGAGCAGGGAACAAGGTCATCAACGTTACATTACCACATAACAATCATCAAACACTCATGCAAGCAGCTACCACATCACTTGTGAGGTATTTTTGCTTCACAATTATACTGCAACTCCAGAATATTATTTTCTAGAAACACCATAAAGGCCTTACTGTTGATTTAGAGCCTTCTTTCTATGTTTTGAATTTGCCGTTGCTCTTTACCTTCACTCCAGGTAAAGGAGGGGAATGCACATGGTAAGAAGTAGATGACTGCTCGTGCAGTTGCGTCATTATCAGGGGTATTCAGGCTGTTTCTCTCGGCACACTGGATAACTTCTATTGCCTTCGGTCTGGGGCTTCTCCCAGTCAACCCTTCGGTTGATGACGTTTTCAGTTGCAAATTGTTGACTCAAAGAACTCGTGAAGCACTCGAGATCGACAGTCTAACCAATACGATTGTTGAGTACGTTACACAAGTTCTTCGTTTCTCGAGAAATATTGCCTCATAATATTTCCCTTTGGAGTGGTGTCTTGTAACCAAACACCTTTATAGACTTCAAATTTGTGCCACGCCTAATTTGCTCTCGTCATGTGGTTTCGCCATCTTAACCTCTAAGCCCGTTATTTTTCCAGCTTGGCCTGCAAATACGCTGGTGACCGGAAATGAACATGACTCGGTGCTGTTCCTTTCGTGTTATGTGCTAAGATTTGCTGTTGGGATTAGCATTTCAGCAATGGCTTCGGTCTCCTCAGTAACAGCAAGGATGTTTTTCAAACAGTCTGAAGATTTTATTTCTTTATTTAAGGTCATCATGTCCCTTTTGCGCAAGGGTGATCGCTCGGCGAATGGCAGTTTCCGGGGATTAGATGACTTAGTGGGCACTGCCATATGATATTCCTTCTTCATTAACAGGTTATGTTCAAAAAGTCTCGAAGTACTTAGGTACGATAAAGTGTAGCGAATGATAAGATAATTGAAGTGATTGAACGGTAAACACAGAATATGCACTAGCACTCAGTGATAACAGGTGCTCACAGAAACACGCGCCAAATTCATTTACTTGTTTATTTACCGTATCTTCACGATTCGCTCAAAACATAGCTTAACACAAACTTTAGGAAGTTCCAGGTGAACAAGAGAACATGTCTATGATCATCACACGCTAGTGTCAATATACACATACCCACTAGTAACAACTCAGTCATTCCGGTGTGCTTTCATTTCCTACTTAGTTATAACCAGTTGTCAGTGGTTACTGATCACTGTGAAAAGCTGTACACGCTTAAATCCGATTGAAAAAGTACATAATTTGTTCGTCTCATATGACTACATAAAAAGCTCGCGTCAAAATTCGTCCTTCTTTTCCTCCTACTAGACCACCTGTCAATCATTCTGTGTTAAGCATTCCATTCATTCGGTATGTCGGCCGTGTAGAACAAATAGATATCAAAATTCGACAACAATGTCATACCGAGAAAAACTCCTAATCGATCTGTTTTCGCGTTACGTGATAACTTTTTACGAATGTTATATAATTTACTGACTAACNTCAGTAAATTATATAACATTCGTAAAAAGTTATCACGTAACGCGAAAACAGATCGATTAGGAGTTTTTCTCGGTATGACATTGTTGTCGAATTTTGATATCTATTTGTTCTACACGGCCGACATACCGAATGAATGGAATGCTTAACACAGAATGATTGACAGGTGGTCTAGTAGGAGGAAAAGAAGGACGAATTTTGACGCGAGCTTTTTATGTAGTCATATGAGACGAACAAATTATGTACTTTTTCAATCGGATTTAAGCGTGTACAGCTTTTCACAGTGATCAGTAACCACTGACAACTGGTTATAACTAAGTAGGAAATGAAAGCACACCGGAATGACTGAGTTGTTACTAGTGGGTATGTGTATATTGACACTAGCGTGTGATGATCATAGACATGTTCTCTTGTTCACCTGGAACTTCCTAAAGTTTGTGTTAAGCTATGTTTTGAGCGAATCGTGAAGATACGGTAAATAAACAAGTAAATGAATTTGGCGCGTGTTTCTGTGAGCACCTGTTATCACTGAGTGCTAGTGCATATTCTGTGTTTACCGTTCAATCACTTCAATTATCTTATCATTCGCTACACTTTATCGTACCTAAGTACTTCGAGACTTTTTGAACATAACCTGTTAATGAAGAAGGAATATCATATGGCAGTGCCCACTAAGTCATCTAATCCCCGGAAACTGCCATTCGCCGAGCGATCACCCTTGCGCAAAAGGGACATGATGACCTTAAATAAAGAAATAAAATCTTCAGACTGTTTGAAAAACATCCTTGCTGTTACTGAGGAGACCGAAGCCATTGCTGAAATGCTAATCCCAACAGCAAATCTTAGCACATAACACGAAAGGAACAGCACCGAGTCATGTTCATTTCCGGTCACCAGCGTATTTGCAGGCCAAGCTGGAAAAATAACGGGCTTAGAGGTTAAGATGGCGAAACCACATGACGAGAGCAAATTAGGCGTGGCACAAATTTGAAGTCTATAAAGGTGTTTGGTTACAAGACACCACTCCAAAGGGAAATATTATGAGGCAATATTTCTCGAGAAACGAAGAACTTGTGTAACGTACTCAACAATCGTATTGGTTAGACTGTCGATCTCGAGTGCTTCACGAGTTCTTTGAGTCAACAATTTGCAACTGAAAACGTCATCAACCGAAGGGTTGACTGGGAGAAGCCCCAGACCGAAGGCAATAGAAGTTATCCAGTGTGCCGAGAGAAACAGCCTGAATACCCCTGATAATGACGCAACTGCACGAGCAGTCATCTACTTCTTACCATGTGCATTCCCCTCCTTTACCTGGAGTGAAGGTAAAGAGCAACGGCAAATTCAAAACATAGAAAGAAGGCTCTAAATCAACAGTAAGGCCTTTATGGTGTTTCTAGAAAATAATATTCTGGAGTTGCAGTATAATTGTGAAGCAAAAATACCTCACAAGTGATGTGGTAGCTGCTTGCATGAGTGTTTGATGATTGTTATGTGGTAATGTAACGTTGATGACCTTGTTCCCTGCTCTATTTATTCCGTTGTTGTTCCTTAAGTTGAAATTATTCATACCGATTACGAGGCCTTCTCACAGTCTGACATTACCACTCAAGTTGCTCGCGTGACAAACCATTTCTCCTGTGAAGGTCGATCTTGACGTATAATTAAATCTTGATACCGTTTGTTTGTAGAAACTTGGTTCCGCGTAGTTCTTCTTCCTTACTTTCCATTGCCAGACCTTTGTTTATATGTACCCTGGTTTCATTTTCGCTCGACCGCCCCGCCATCACGTGACTGTAGCAGTTGATCACATTTACGCGAACTAATAATCTCGGAACTTGTATACTTGGTGGTTTTAATATCGAGGTTTGTTGTTGTCTTCCAGCATTTGGTTTATCATATTGTCTTTGAACATTAACATCTTGTTAATGAGAAACTTGCTAATACGGCCGTCTTTACTGTTGGATCTGAATCAGTTGCTCGACGGGCTCAGAATGTACAGACGCTCGTTATTTACAGATGTGACTATCGTGGATCTAGCCTGTCGATAGACGTCGCGAGAAAACTAAGCGTTGCTCGAACAACCGCTGATCGTCCGAGGTCAACAGTTCTTGATAGATCCCCGTTGGTGGAAACCAAATCTATCTGCCAACTGGGTGGAAGTTATCAGTCCTTCTACATTGGCCGAGGTAACCGGGGTTAACACACGTGATGTGGAAAGACGTTCACCTGGCTACCAGTCGGCCGAGGCTTCTCCAAGGACAACCGTGTCACTTGGTGTGCTTGCTGTGCATCTCTGCGTGGAGAATGGTTCTGTTCCCTATCTCCAACAATTGAGCGGTGATCCTCAGGTGACCCCTATTAATGACGATATCAAAACTTCTTCAAACTTTCCAGATGCTCCTACTTCAGTTTACTCCCTGTATGTGCCTTTTCTTTTAAGGATTCTCCTGATCTTCACAGGGACGTGTCCGGGATCGTTGAGTTTTCTGGTATATCATATGATTGTGGCATGCATGGGACCTCTAGAGCTGAGCAGGGACCATGCCCAGGGACAGCTGTAGGGACGGTGGCAGCCTCACCAAAAAACACGGAATGTGTATCTAAACTTTCCAGCCTTGTCCTAGCTATAACTCGTTGTTCACTCGGGCAAAATTTGGTGATGAATGACAGTCTTATTGAAGAAGAGACGCGTGTGAAGAAAGAGAGGCTAAGGTTTATGAAGGCACCACTGGAATAAGGCGAGAGGTTGAAAGAAAGGTCTGTGATTGGTAAGACTGAGGAGCCAACAGGGAGGACGGATCCAACCGTCCTCCCATCTAGCTTATGGTATAGACCTTCTACTTACAAGTCTCAAGGGAGCTCCTTGGATAAATATATGCGCAGTTTAGTTAGTATGGGCATGCTTAAAATCGAGCTAGAACCCTTTGAAGGGTCGCCCTTGAAATTTCATGGCTTCATGCAAAATTTTGAACTCAACGTGGCTAATAGATTAAGTGACAAAGGATATAAGTTGTCTTACCTTGTTTATTATTGAAAGGGTCCAACTAAGGCAGCCATGGAACATTGCGCCTTGCTACCCAGCGAAGTAGGATTTACCGAGGCTACCGGAATATTGGAGCGGCGATTTGAAAGGCCGCATGAGGTCATTCAGGCTATCGCCAAGGACGTGTTTAACGGTCTGAGGCTCGACACAGGAGACATTGAGGGTCTTCAACGTTTAGCCCCTCATATGAAGGGTTGTCAGTTGACGCTGTCCCAACTGAACCATCCATCCGAGTTAAGTTGTCCAACTAACCTTCTGTGTATCATTGACAGACTTTCTCACCCATTGCAAGAGAAGTGGGCGGAAGTGGCTGACTCTGTTATAAACACTGGTCGGGAGCCTTTTTTCAACGACTTACCCGAGTTAATAGAGAGGCAAATCTCGATTTCCAGTAACCCATATAGTCAGCTCATCGCCCGTTCATTCCAGGGCCGCATCAGTGGAAACGAGACAGCGCGCTTCCGCGGGGATTCTCAACGGATGCCGCGTGTGTCAACCGTCATCGTAGTAGTACATAAACCACACGAATGCGCAGTATGCGGCGACGATCATGATTTGCCGACATGCTAACGGTTTGAAAGCGTATCACTATAAGGCAGACTCAAAGTTCTAGGAAAGTGTATACGATGCTCCGTTTGTCTACTGCCAAACCACACAGCCAAGTATTGCAGGGTCCGTGTTCATTGTTCGCGGCCTCTATGTAGAGGGCGAAATCATACCCCGATGCACGCAGACCCAGCGCCTCCTGGATGTGAGGTCGAAGCGAGAGTCAAGCTGTGGAGCCACCTTTTTGCATGAGAGAGGTGATCGTTTAGGTTTTGTACATGTCAGATTATTTGGGGCATTCGGGACGGTCGAAACGTATGCCCTTCTAGATAACGGGTCTGATACCACACTCATAATTGAGTCTTTAGCTGGGCGTCTAGGGCTGCCAGCATGTGAACGAACGCATAGCATCTGTATATTGAATGGGACCGCTATAACAAATGCCAAGAGCTGAGTTTGTAAGTTGAATCTTCAGATGATGGGAGTAAAAACACGGTCGACAAAGCCTTCACTGTCAAGGGTCTTCCGGTTGAACGCGCCCTGTTAACGTAAAGGAAAAGTAGTCGTGACAATCAAAGTCTGATAACTGGCCGCCGTCAGTCGGTAAACATCTTTCGAAGCTTATATACGCCATTCGTTGGAATCTTTATTGCACTCACTGCTGAAGTAGCTGATTGCGTGATTGTTTGACGATTGTTATGTGTTAATAGAATGCTGGTGGCCACAGTCTCTGCTCTATATATTTCCTCCTCATTTATTCGTCTCCTCAAGTTGGAGTTCTTTATACCGATTACGAGACTTTCTTACGATCTGACACGGTAATATTCCGATTGGGTCAATCACAGGTTACAGTGCACACATGAATCTAGCATATTGACGGACGTTGTAAAAAGACTAAGCGTTCCTCGAACAACCACTGGACCTCCGGTTTAACACTCACCATGAATCATTTGTGCTGCCTGTTTTTATCAGTACGTTACTTCCGCTATCATGCCATTCTCGCTTCATTATTGTTTGGCCTTCTGATGACTATGCGCACGTTGCCATCCACGATCGATTTTTACTTAACTGTAACCAAACTTAAGCGTTTTGATAGCGCAGTAGAAAGTGAGCGTGTACTCTTTGTCTTGGCTCATCTCTCTGCATATTATTGCACACCCACGATGGATTTGGATATTATCGTTTACTAGCTCAATCGATAAGAAGCCTCCCGCAGCGCACAGGGGTGGTTAACAACGTCTCAGTATAAGTGTTCCAACATGCAGCAACAACCTTGGTCATCAATTGCTTAAACGGCGGCGAATTATTTTAAGGAATCCACCTGAATATGGCAAACGACTGGTGACGTCGGTTGCTAATGCACTGGTTGCCATGTATGCGTGCAAGCTTTTGGGTGCACAGGATTCTTCACCTATACTTGGGTGTGATTCGATACCCTGTCCATCAGCCACCTCCACACTGTATTAACAGAGTCGACGTGACAGTTGAACAGAAACTGGTGAAAACTTTTAGGTCGAATGAACTCGGCAAAGTCTGGATAATGAAGATGGGAACAAAATAGAACCAGTGGTGTAATTCAACACACCTGCAAAGTTGTACGTCCGTTGCACAGCGCTTTCTATTTGCACGCTGACGTCGTCTCCTTAACATTGCAAGTGTAAGTGACTGTTGGCTTTAGCAACCCGGTCTGTTCACCCAGTATGCTACCTTCGGAAAAACCTGGGGATAATGGGTTGTGGATAATAGTTCCAAAATATACCCAACTACATAACCGTAGTTCATACTTGAATAGAGTCCCGGTGCAAATCTTTCTGCCTCTACCGAGCGACGCATTGTTAAAGGCTGCGTCAGCTTACACTGACGCGAAGTTGCTGGAGTGCACATGTGGTAATATCAGTTCATGTGTCCTAGATTGGTTGCTGGCGACGTTGATGGCTTGCGTGGACTAACCAGCCAAATGAAAGGCTGTCAGGCGATGTTAACGCAGCCAGATTACGGTGCAGAGCCAAACAGCACAACAAACTTCACTAAAGCAGTTGAGTGATTGCCTCACCATCTGCAGGGAAATGAGCAGGAGTTGCTGAGGGTATAACTGAGTGTGGGTGAGAACCTAATTTCAGCGATTTGTTACGTTTTGTGGAGAAAAGATTGGCAGTCAGTGCTAGTCGCCATGGTCAGTTGGCTGCTCGCTCAGAAACCGGGACGAGTAACTCACCATCCTCTGGAAATTCTGGAATCGGATACTCGAGGTGCAACGTCAAAGTAGGCGTGCCTTGCGAGAAGGTGAATCCTAAGTGTCCGGTTTGTAAGGGCGATCACGATATACCCGATTACGGTTGGTTCAACAGTCAGTCTTTGGAGCAACGCAAAGCAATACTGAAGAACACCGGACACTGTTTTTTGCCTTAAAGCGAACCATGTGGTCAAGTCTCGTAGAGTACTGATGCGATGTGCTGTACCGGATTGTGGTCGACGCCATCATACGTTGGTCCATGAGGATAAGCCCTAAAAGGGTAAGGAGGAAATGACAGTCATCCTTGTGCGGTGCTACGTCCAATGTNATGTCCCTGAAACACACTGGGTGCTGGAGCAGACACTGGTCAGCATCAACGAGCCCGATGCGAGCAAGACCACCTTCGGTTGGAGTCTTCGAGGTCCATGTCTCACCGAAGCCCGGAATGAACACTGTGTAAACCTCATTGGAGTACTTTCGGTATCATAAGATGATCCGAAGTATATGTGAGTTGGGTTACAATGACGGATGCACTTCGGTGAACAAACAGCCTTCTGTGTAGGACATGCAAGCATTGAATAGGACGGGTAGCAGTGTAATACCCAGGCATGGTCACTTTGCGATAGGTTTGTCGTGGAGACAAGATACACAGGTATTGCACAACAATAAGGAAATAAAGGCAGCCGTTCTATCGTCCAAGCCAGTGTATTCGTTAGTTGACTCCAATACGTAACGCTTTACTATTGACAGATTCTACAATAGTTTTGCAACACCTACAGAACACATCATCGCGTTTGGCGACAAGAGTTGCCAGTCGTGTATGACTCTTCCACGACCTTACTTCTATCTCACAGTGGAGGCGTGTGCCCTCAGAGTTAATTCCGGCCGTTGCGGCGTCGAGGGGAGTGTCACAGGCCTTGATCAAGGAAATGAACCTCTCGTTACGGGGTCCCAGATTTCTGCTGAACTCAGAAGAACAACGGCAGAAAATGCTAACCTCGTGCTAGTTAAAGAAAGACCCCAAAATTATGCGCACTCATGCGATTACCACAAAATCGGACCTCAATTTTATACTGGACCCGCTGGTACCGAGGTACTCTAGTTGAACTAAGCTACTGCGGGCCATAGCTTGGTTATCACGTCACTTTAACTTTGTGTCCATGGTTATATCCACTGTACAAAGCGCGTCAATCAGAGTAGGAACCTTTTGTACGTGCGGAATCAATGCCTTCTGTCTTGAACTAGTAAAGCTCGTGCAAAAGCGCGAGTTCTCCAAGTAACTCAGGGTCCTGAGATCGTCCACAGTATATCCTCGCATGGTGAGTAGACTTGAAAGATTGCTGCCAGCGTTGATAGATGGAGCACTTTATCTTAGCGGTAGAATCCAATCAGAAAATGGAAACGGTGTGAAGCTGGTGATTATTCCTAGTCACGGTGCTGTCACAAGTCCTTTGATACGTCACTATCACCAGTTTGCAGGGCATATGAGTGACTTCCATGTACTTGCAGGCATCAGAAGACGGTTTTGGATTTTCAAGTGTATGGTGGCCGATAAACAAGTTCTAAGTGAGTGCTGTCACTGTAAAAGGGTTTATGCTGATCAGTGCAATCAAACGATGGCGCCAATTTTGTCGACGAGAGCGTTGACGGACGGTTACTCATTCAGGTACTGTGGGGTGGATTATTTCGGCCCACTCAAGGTGCATATAGGAAGAAGCGAGCTCAGACGGTATGGCTCCATATTTACCTGTTTGCGGACTCGTGTCATTCACATCAAAGTGGTCCATTCCATGTCTACGGATTCTTTTCTCACGGTTCTTGTGCGAATTTTGGGAAGGCGGGGCGAGCTGTACGCCATTTACAGCGACAACGGCTCCAACTTCGTTGGAGCGGACTTGGAGCTGAAACGAAGGCTGCGACAACTGGGCCTGTGTGTGTTGACAGTTGAGCTATCGAATCAAGGAACTGATTGCTATTTTAATCCTCTGGGTGCAAGTCATCGGTAACACAACAGCAGGTAATGAATGAAGAGTCACTTACCACCTACATGGTGGAATTTGAGCGAATCGTGAACGATAGGCCACTCGTGACTGCTTATGATGATCCAGATAGTCCCCAGGTACTTCGTCCTAGTGATTTGCTGTTGTTGCGCTCGAATATAGGCTTAAGTACAGATGAGGTTACATTGTGCGTACGTCACACACGGGGCTGGAGACAAGCACAGCACTTATCTAGTGTGTTGTGGAAAAGATGTTGGCGTGAAAACCTACCCCAGCTGCAAGTTACACCCAATTGGTTAAAAGCTTCGCGTGATCTTCATGTAGACGATGTAGTTCTCCCTCACGAAAGAGCCTCCAGAGGTGCTTGCCCTGCGGTAATCACCGAGGTATTCCCTGGTGACGACAGACATGTTGATTTTGTCAAGGTTTGTTGCGTTATTTTGATATTGCTGAGGTTTGCTCGATGTTAGAAGGTGGCCCTACGCTTTGCTCTCTTCCCCAAATGAGATACATTACTCATCCTTGTTCTTATACTACCTACTTTGACCGTTTCCCTTACCCCTATTTAGACCGGGCCGTGTAAACTCCTAAATGCCGAAATTATACATTTATCTTCCATATTTTTCCCTGAGTAACTTGATTCCCGGTCGTTTCTCGGCGCATGAACAGTCGTTTTGCTCTGAACAAACCAATGACCATTTGTTTGAGTGAGCTCGACCCGTTTTACCGTCCACCGTTGTTGATCGGTGCCTGGTTATGTTGTTGTGCCGGCACGTTCTTTCTTTGATTTCTGAGGATTTTCACATCCGACGTGAGACACAATTTTCTTGTACACTGATTCAATTAGTACCGTATTGAATCCAGTAATTACGAGCGCCTTCTCGTTAACAGTTCCGAAAATAGATTATCTCTGTCGTTGAATGCTGAGAGGCATTTACTGGATCAACAGATTACGCGTAATTCGGTGTGAACTTGAATCGTTAGTAAATGATTCAATAATGAGTATTATCAAATTCGCAATCAAGTGGCTTGGATTGCTCGCTTATCATCAGAGTAGTTTTCGTGCCCACGGCAGAACTTGGATGAACAGTTATACCTCGTATGTTTATAGAACAAGGAAGTAATGTGTAATTTGGATAGAACTGTGATGGATGCCCGTGGTATAGTGGATTCCACACTGCCATTGTCGATGATAAAACCATGCCTCGTGTCCTTACTGCGAAGGGGGTGTATAACAGATGCATTGAAGTAAATGAATCAACTGTCAAAGTAAAGGACTTCGTCTTGTAACATTTCGTAACAAATTCAATTTGATCACCTTCTGTAAATTAGCAACTTCTCTTCGATCTACAAACAGCCTCTGCGCTGGCCGTAATGCTGCAGCTGTCCCTCTGTTCCTTGAAAGTGACCCTCTTCTTTGATTTGTTCACTTGGATGCAGAATTTTTCAACAATGGAATTTTGTCTGATCAAACAAGATTCTGTCAGTTGCTAACCGGGATTCCGGGCAAAGTCACCACACAGCTTCACGGTGTTATATTAAGCCAACCGGTGAAGCACAAGTGCGAGACCGCAAAAAATGCCGTTGTTATTTGGGCGATACCCACCGAAAATAGCCGAGCACAGAAACTTGTCACAATCTCAGCCTAGATGACAAACGCTCCACAACGCTGCTAGCAAGAATGCAACAACTTAACGGCAGCACTTGCACGAATGGAACCCTACTCGGGGATCTCTGGCTTCAAAGATTGCCGGAAGCCACGCAAGCAGTAGTTTCCGTCGCTTGTTCACAAACATTTGCCGATAAAACGAAAATGGCTGATCAAGTGAAGAGGCGTTTCCAAGCAATACCTGATTGCTTGAGTGTACCATATTCTATTACACGTTCTCAAGTAAGCACGCGCAATCCCAACAACCTGGTTACCTCAAAACGATATCCAGCGGCTATTGGGTCGCAACTTTGCGACGTGGATTGAGCGAACTTTCTTCAAACCGTTCTTCAGGTCTACGATGTAGTATATCACCCAGGCGACATAAACCGCGGTCAAAAACTGACTGCTGATAATACGAACTTTCCGGTAGCCCAGGCAAACGGTGAACCAAACCCTGCACATACGCCTAATCAAGGCAATGTACACTCAGCATCTCACCTAGTTCAATATTCACGGGTCAACAAATCTGCCAGCGCTGGTTTTAGTAGCCATCTCTCGGGCAGCTTCCCAACGGTGTGGCTCTTACAGCGGCAAGCAGCACGATACACAACTCGGGTTAAACGTCCTCACAGCCCGAACCACTGACGCTTGCCACAGCACCGTTCATCGGTAGGTTATTCCCGCATGATATCGGGCGTCTCAACATTCATTCACGGGTCTGTGGCAGGGACCGTTTATTAGACGTATCAGCTTGCTTCTAATGTTATTCCCTCCACAATATTCTCAACATTCAGGACTGATCCAGAGATATTCTCTGTCGCCCGTCCATACGAGTGCATTTTCATCCACGGCACATCTTTGCCGGCGTCGGACCCTACTGCGTCGTGAACACTACCCGGCACGGGGAACGCGAGAGGAACGCGACCACTAGTGAAATACTCGCTGTACGGTCACTCCCGTTTGTTCACCTTCGATCTCCATTGCCTATTTGTTTTCGCAACATCATGTCAAACGCTTTGCCAGGCCATGAGATTGTTTGAACATGCTTACAAGGAATCATCCACTTTGTTCTTGCAAACTATGGATATCTCTAGGCCAATAGCATTTCACACTAAACGATTGCGCGGATAATACTAGCGGCACCGAACGTACGCTATCGGCTTCATTTCAGTCCACCTGGCATTCATTCGCGTGACCTTCCTGGTTCGAAAAGGGCCAGTTATTATTGCGTGCTAGTGCATATCTCGTTTTTATCACTTGATCACTGGAATACACGTACTATTTGTTGTATTTCGTCATATTTACTTGATTCGAGACTTTTTGAACATAACCCATTAATAAAAAGTTGTATATCTTAAAGGAATGTCCGCTAAGTCAACCAATTTTCAGAAATTGCCGATCGTCAAGCGATCGTCCCTGCGCAAAAAGAGCATGTTGACGGTTAAGAGAGGTGTTGAATTGTTCAGTCAACACCTGCCTACCTCTGCTATCGCAGGGGATATCGAGGCCGCCGCTAAAACGGCAGTCTCAACAGCAAATCGTAGCACATCACACGAAAGGAACAACACTAGACCATGTTCAGTTTCCATTACCAATATACTCGTAGATCAGGCCAAAAAATAAGGAAATTAGAGGCTGGAATAGAGGACCTACACAGTAGAAACGAGGCGCTTACCGAAATTTTGTACAAATTAGATCCGCTATTGTGCATTATAAATTCCTCAAGTAACATTCGCCATCAGACCACCCCTGGCCACAAAGACCTCGTAGCCGCCGAAACACTTATTGATAGTGTAGCTGCAGAATTGCACAAGCGGCTCAACCGTACAAGCAAAGTGGTAGTGTTTAACGTACCTAACAGAACACCTTTGTTGTCGGTGAAAAGGATCTTACTCACAGCCTGTAGAATGGAAGAACAAGAGTGCCACTTTTAAAGACTCCGCAACAAAATACAGCAGAGGTACCGTGCATAGTTGCTACAGTTCACAAGTGAACTTGTAGCGAACGAATTTGTTAGAAGACAAGAGGAAATCAGGCGTGGCACAAATTTTAAGCCCATACAAGTGTTTGGTGACAAGACGCCACCCCAGAGGGAAATATTGCGAGCCAATATTTCCCAAGAGAAAAACAGCCAAAAATATTATTGATCTGACTGTAGATCTCGACTGCTGCACGAGTCCTCTGAACCCGCAAGTTACAGCTGGAGATGCCGTTGCGTCGCCGGTCCGAGCAAACGCTGGAGAACAAACCACGTCTAGCTTCGATAACGCCAGGCGCCTTCAAGTTACCGCAACGAAAATCGCGGCCATTTCTAAAAACACATCCGCTAGTGCTCAACTTCTCCCTTTGTCAACCGCGGCCTTGACTAGCAAAAGTCCTAGACCTAAGGCATCCATAGTTACTCAGACCACTGGAAAAAGCGGCTTAAATTCCTTTGATAATGACGTGGATGCGCGAGCAGGGCCATCCACTACTTATCAGGGGAATTTCTCTCCGTTATATGGAGTAGTCGGAAATACCAACGCCAAATCCAGGACACCTGAACAATGCTCTAACTCAACAGTAAGACCTGTAAGGTGTTTACCAGAGCACAGTATTTCGGATTTGCAATATAAGGGTAAACCAAAAGAACTTCACAAGCGTCATTAATTTGGTTTTTAAAAACCACATTCTAAGAAGCAACGCTTCGCATGTAAAACCGCATAATTTGTCTCCCACTGCTTCCAGGTCAACCTACTACTATACTAAGGATCACGGTTACCACCCATTATCCGATAGCTCCGTAGTTACTCATTCTCCTACCAAAATATGAGTGCTAATAGGAAACAAGTTCCCAATATGTATACCCCAACAAGCACGTAATCACCTTATTATGTCAACAACACAAATGTATGCAAAACCAGTCCTTTTTTGATG
The DNA here is from genome assembly GCA_008508345.1 of Paragonimus westermani. Classification (NCBI taxonomy): domain Eukaryota; kingdom Metazoa; phylum Platyhelminthes; class Trematoda; order Plagiorchiida; family Troglotrematidae; genus Paragonimus; species Paragonimus westermani. The sequence continues at coordinate 12,243 of QNGE01006013.1, read as the reverse complement.
CAACCCCGATATTTCATCAACCGCCACCTGGTCTCCTCCCCCAGTCCCAATCTGCCATCCCTCCATAATGGCATTCTTCAAGCACTTCCTATCATAGAGTCAAACTTTCACGACATCCACATGAATATGAGCAGAAACTCGGCACATTTCTTAGATCAGGCTTTACATTTGATATTTCGAACCCACTGTCTCATCTATCATGAAGATCTTAAGCAGTTTATCTGGTGNCTTTAATATAATCCTCACTTTATTCTCGGGGCCGAGACGTGGTGCGCTCCTGACACTCCTGACATTCAGATGAGCATCGTGGGATATCACATGTTCCGTAGAGATCGTCTCACAGGACGAGGTGGTGGACGCATTATTGACCTAGAAGAGCAATTTTCGGCAGTCACACTTGATGAGTCTATATTTCACAAACTCGGGGACTCGTTGTGCTTAACGGTCTCTATCGGTTCTCGCGAGCTACTTATAGGATGCACTCACGGACCGCCTAATGCTGCGAGCAATGACTTGAAGGAGCTTATGGAGATAATGAACTATGTGTCCAACATGCCTTGTGAACACAAACTAGTGGGCGGCGACTTTAACATGTCCAATATCTCCTGGACCTCATTCTCTGCTCCAGAAAAACAGACCGAATTCCTTCCATGCATACCACCGAATGGTTGGAACCAACATGTCCTAACGCCCACTAGAATGGGGCATATTTTGGATCTTATATTTACCATAGGTATTTCGTCTGTAGAAATATCTGTTCTACAACAAGCTTCAGGAAGCGACCATAATGTCGTCAATTGTCTGTTGGTTTCAATATGGCAACCAAACCGACAGTTGTACTCTACCGTCTCATCAGATCCATTGATTGGAATGCCTTTTTCTCTCTACTGAGATCCTTAAATTGGAATACCTTCTTTCGCACATCAGACCCAAGCATAGCAGCCAGAGAATTCATCAGACATCTAACGTTTTGTATCGACATTTTGGCTCCTGTTAAACCAAAACTTGTCGGCTCGAATGTACAATGTAAAATTCTTACTGCGAAAGAGACTGACAGACTCAAAATGCTTCAGTTGAGGTACGCAAAAACACTAGACATTTCCCTGGTGATGCAAATAAGCAAAATGTTTGAACACTTAGAACGTCAGACGCAACTCCGTCAAAAAAAACGAAGAGAAACTTGCGCTCAGTAGTAAGCAGAGATGCATAAAACTAGTGCAACTATTGAGACGGAGAAATTTCACAAGGGACCCTGCCATAAGAATTATTACTCTCAAAGACAAAACGGTTGACGGTGACTCTGTAGCGATGTGCGAAATCTTCAATTCGCATTCCGTTGCTTCGTTTAGCATAGAAAGCACCTCATTATCCGCTAATATCCAGTCAAAAACGGATAAAGTTCTACTCGATTCTCAAAGTGTTCGTTCACAGTTAGCTAGCATTAAACCCTCAATATATTTAGGACCAGATGGCATCCTCCCAATGGTCGTCAAGCAGGCAGGTGAAAATAAACCCATCCTCTTACTCAATTTATTCGACCTATCAATTTTATTCAGCACATTCCCTTCTCAATGGAAAAACCTCAATCATTATGACTGGTCACAAGAGTGGTCGGAGGTGGGACGTTAGTAACCGTCGTCCCATCAACCACACGTCAATCTGCTCGAGATTGTTTGAAAGGACAATAAAGGTGCACATAGCTGAGTTCTTAAGGACACAAAACCTTATAAACCCTTCACAGCACGGTTTCCTCAGTAAACGCTTTTGTATGAGATGTCAGCTGGAATTCTCGAACCATTTATCGACGTCCGTTGACGCAGGAAATGCGGTAATCATCCCACTCTTGGACACGCAAGAGGCTTTTGATCATGTGCCTCATAAGCGCCTCTTGATTAAAATAGCATCGCTTGGCATACAAGATCCCTCGTATAGCTGGCTGTCGTCATGCCTTGAAGGTCGCACTCAGACAGTCAAAACAGGAGAGCACTACTCAACACCAAAACCAGTAACTAGTGCGGTGGTCAAAGGAAGCGTTCTGGACCTGTTGCTCTCCTCAACGAACATAAATGACTTATGCGACATTATCACACATGGCAAGCCCTTTCTGTTTGCTGACGATATCAAAGTCGTTTATACATTCCGCCAGGACAGTAACATCAATTTCTGCCTATAAAATATACGACAGGACCTAGCGTCACTGCAGTTGTGG